>JASGCC010000142.1:621399-842503 GCA_030067915.1 Hydractinia echinata | reverse complement strand
TCCTCACACACTATTCCAAGGACAATACTACAATCAAAAAAATTATTAATAAACATTGGCACCTTATAGAGAATGACCAAGAGCTCAATAAAATCTGGCCTGACTCTCCCATTATTGCAACTATGCGGCATAAAAATATCAAGGATTTACTTGTCAAGGCAAGGGTTGTATAAGCTCCCGACCGTACGGTTAACTGGGTCTCACTAGTCCTCACAAAACTAAATTGATTAAGACTTAATATAAACCTGAAAATTATCAAGATCATTATTTACTATAACAAGATTATTATTTCCTATAACACGAACCACCTACCAATTCCTTTGTATTTACAAACTAGTTATCATGCTAGAACAGATGGATTACCATATCTTCTGTAAGGAACATCCCGAGGAAAACTAGATACCTTTGAGTATTATCTGTTTTAGGTGTATCGTGATAGAGTACATCCTTTTGTGATAATTTTTTTTTTTTTCATGTTTTCTTGTATTAGTTTTTGGGGGTATCCTCGGTTTTTGGGACTTTGGGGTTCTAGTGGTTTTTCATTGGATCGGCGTGGGACTTTGGAGCTGGGAATTTGGAACTTTGGAAGACGAGACTTTGGAAATATGATACTTGATTGGTCGAGTATGTCATATGGCACTGTTGGCCATGTTGATTGGTCCAATTATCAAAACAAGAAATTTTGAAAATGAAGGTCGTTTTGCAATGGCGGAGCTGTGTTGATGAAGGTACCTATGGTTGCAAAATTGGGTCTTTAGGTGCTTTTAATATGTCAAATTCCATCCATATTGACTGTATTATTTCTAGAAGGGTCGTACTTAGTTGCATGAAACGTCTATGTTCAATTTTATGTTTTTAAGTTGCATTTTTTTGCGTTATTTCTTTTCCAAATTTTGAGTCTGTTGTATGCCTTCCTTGTACCTCGCTGTTTCTGTAAAATTTACCTTGTTATGTTGTACTTAATAACTTATGGATTCTTCTGTAAGCTCTGTTTGTCGTGTATTTTGTTTTTCAGCTGTATGTTAGCTAGCTAATGTTGCACTGTAGCTATAATTACTGCCTTAGTTAAGGATAGAAGGAACTGCAACTGTATCATATAATTTATATTGTACCACCTATTTTAGTTGTACTTGCTGTCTGATAAGGCTTTACGCCTTATATTTATATTAACGATATCACTGATATTTCGAGCTACATTTTGCCTTAAAGCCTATCAGGTTAAATAACCGACTGGTACAAGTACCATATAATTACCACGATACAATTAAAATATCTGCTAAGCCTTATTCTATATGTTCACCAAGCTATACCTGAGTGATTATGATTTCGATATTGTAATGATTTTTTTTCTGAAAAATAAAACTGAACAAAAGATGTAACAAAATAAACTTTAGTCTTTCTAGGGTTCTCAATATAAGAAAGTAAAATTTTCAAATAAGCGCCCAGTTTCTCAAGGTAGTTTTCGATTAAGCGCCCCCTTTTATCAGGTGGGCGCTTATTTGAGGGGCGCTTAATAAGTGCTGGGCTCTTATTGAACTTTGAGGAAATTACCTGGTCGCTTATTTAAGGGAGGGGGGCCCTTAATCGGATCATTACGGTATGTTAAAAGTTATAATTATGAATTGTTGCTTTAGTACGTAAATATGCCTAAAGAAGGTTTGTCAAATGATGAATGGAATTGTCGCCTGGAAAGGTACGCCAACAGAAATTTCGTGTTTGGTCGTGGGCAACGCCCCCCAAAAGGTTCACGATGGGCTAAAATCTTGGAAAAAATAGACCAATGTCCATTGCACAAGTCTTTAGGCAGTGTGAATTTGTTTGGAAGCAAAATTGTTTGTAACTGTGGCTTTCACAAGGAAAAGGTATTTTAAATGTTTTTTGTTAAAAGTTTTTGCAAGGATTGTGTGTCATGCATTTATACATTAGATTTATATGCATATTTAAACCATGTGTACTAGTTGTAAAGTAAGGTGTTTGAATTAATTTGCACATTCTTTTTTGACTGTTGCTTACTTTCTTATTACTTTAACGACCATTTCTTTCTAAATTTTTTACTTAAATTGTATTTTTTTATAATGTTGTTCTCAGCGAATTACCTGGACCTTAAGGTTGTGCGTTAATGGATAGATACTGGTTCAAATCCAGTCTGCTTTAGTATTGTACAAAACATTAAAAGCAGCTTGTTGGAAGGTCATCCATGCACTTTTCCATCCACACTTTACTTAATGCATTCATGTTATAGGTATCTTCAAAGCCATTAGTTCATAAGAGGTTTATACATTCAAAACTACCTGTAAGCTTTACATAGCTAATACAATTCTGTTATGCCCCCATGTTCTGATGGATATGCTTATATACTTATTCTTTTCTAATAGCCATTAAGCACATCATCTTTCACATTAACATCCAGAACAATTACAACTATTGTTAAATCAAAGTCTAGTATATCTTCACCTCCAAAAAGTAAGGAGTTGATTTCAACGACACCATTGGATAAAAAGCAAATACAACCTAATGAAATAGTAAGTTACTTTCCATCCACTTCTTTTCTAAGCACGCTAATGTACTGTTCTACTACCAACAGATTTTTATCTGTTGGCTAGTAGAACAGCCAACGGAAAATGTAAGCATAACTGTATAAAATTCTCTTGCTTGTAAAACAAGATTGGTGTGTTCAGATTGGAAAATAGAAATGTGAAGTGCATTGACTCAAGTTATCTTTACATTTATTTGGTCTATTCAATTCATAGACACCGACAAAATCACCCCAGCTTTCACAAACATTAGAAAATGAGTGTGTTGATTCTGAAGTTGCACCTGGAATAAAAAAATCAGATAACTGTAACACAACACCTACTAAAGGCAGTTTTAATTCATCACCTGACATTTTGTCTTCACCATCAAAATGTCCAGATCAAGATGTTCATTCGCCAACTACACTTTCTGTAAGTGGAATTTTTCTTCGGTTGTACACACGCTAAAGATGCATTTTTTGTTTATTCTTAAGATTCCATCCTTGTTTCTTTTATATGATGTGTATTCTTTGTTCATTATAGAACTTCTTTATTCTTTATTTCCTTTTTAATCTGAAAAACAGTTCAATTTTTTTAGCCTAAAGTTCCACGACAGTCTATAGACTACAGTTGCCGATTGCCAAAAGGGTGGGAACAAAATATCACGCCAACTGATCGACAATGGATAGGTCGAAGTGTGTTCTGTTCCAAAGGAACACTTGCAACTCCCTTGAAATTGTGGCATCATCCCCCGGAGGTTTCTTCAAGAATTGTTAAACCAGATCCTAGGCAGTACTTCACGCGGCGTCTCTTTTTGTGGGTTCCGCGGCGAATGTTTGCATTCGACTTTAAATGTTCATGTAGTCGCAGCTTAAAATCCAAGGGGCTGTACTGCAGAGTCAGAATTGTCTTGGATGTGAAAGACTACTTCTACGCGGTCACAGAATATCTATACTGTACTTGCGGCGTTACGTTGAACGCGTGGGATTCCAGAATACTCGAACAGCTACCGTATGCACTGAGAGTACGATTTCCGATTGTTCTGACTAGAAAATATGCTTGCCATGTTTCACTGGTCACGATACTACGCTCAAGGACATTGGGAAACAGTCCAACAGCACTCATGAACGAGCTGATGGAAATTCACAGCGAGGAGTGGATGAAAAGACACATAGCGTACCTGTACGATTGCCAAAAACATAGTAATGGACCGGCTGGCCTGATGAATTCAGACAATGACTATGACATTGCGGAAGCTTTTCAGCTAATTCCTTGCGCCAGATGGTTTCTTGCAGCCTATACACGAGATATTTACCGACGTCTACCGTCCGTCAAAGCAACAATTACATCCACATTCGGCGAAGTATTGAAAATAGATTCAACAAAGAAAATTCTTCGAAAACTGGCAGGGGAGAACAGAAATTCAGCTAATTGGCAGACAAACGTTGGCAATGAATACGGCGCCATTTTACAATCCGTATTGACTAGCTCGGAGTCAAATGATGCACTTCAATCAATGGCAAATGGTATTGTTGCTCGCTACGCCACTGCAAATGTGTCACCACCAACGTTGTTGTACACTGATCGAGATTGCTGCAATGAAAATGGTCCGTCAAAATATCAGCAGTTATTCAGTGCCTGGAAAGACTTGGAAGTTCGACTCGACATATGGCATTTCATGAGAAGACTCGCCCGTGGATGTACTTCTGAGTCACACCCACTGTACGGACCATTCATGGCAGGCTTATCTTCAGCAATCTTCGAATGGGACCGGGAAGATCATGCAAAGCTGGTGCAAGCAAAAAGAATTGAGCTAAAAATTGCCGGAATTACTAATCCCTCTGAGGACGCAATAACTAAAGCATTGCACAGAAAAGAAATGGCGACATACTGCAAAAGAAAAACAAAGGGCACCGAAGAAACAATATCAGGACTCGAACAGCTACTTCTATCTTTTACTGGTGTTACTGATTCGTTAGGGGTACCTTTGTTCAATGAAAATATGATCAACATCTGGACAGAGGAAAAACGTCACGTGAAATGTATCCAAGATCTTTTGGACTTTCCTTTGTACACAGTGACACGTTCAGCCACCAAGGGAGGCATCGTGCTACCTGTTTATCGTTGTGCACGTGGAAGTACCTCACTGGAATCCTTCCATAACCACTTAGCGAAGTTTATTCCAGGTACTAGCGCGAACGCTGTTAACTTCCAAGCATATCTCCTAGATGGACTGATGAGATGGAACGTTCTGAGGAAGGATGCAGTAAATGTGGACAAGGAACGTCTGAGGTCATTCGACTCAGAGCTGGTGTACCATCTAAATCAGCTCCATATATCGGTTCATGGCTCCTCCTTTAACAGCAGTGTTCCGCCAAATAAATGTACTGGCGAGTTAATTGGAATTGAATATCTGTACAATCAGATTAACCAGCCATTTAACGACGATGTGATTTCCTGCAACATCGACGACGGAGTGGTAGTGGATGATGCTGGTTACGAGTCCTTGGACGAGGGAGATGTACTAAACGACCTGGTTCCAACAGAAACAACGGTACAAGAGATAGACAACGAAGAAACCAGCGTTGATGTATTGGGAGATAGTACAGACTCAAGAGGTATCCCTGGCTGGCATAAAGTGGACGCTTTGGCAACATATTTATTATCCATTGAAGGATTGAGCATTACCACCGCCGCGTCAAACGAAATTATTCGGCTGTACAATCAACTGGACAGATACGACAAAGCTCCAATACATTACCATCCAATGATAAAAAAGCCAGCTAGGGGAAGATTTGCTTCCACAAAACGCAGCAGTCATGTTAACATAGTCTCCATGAAAAGATGTTTCTTGACAGGTGGCTCGCCTGCATTATCTCCATCTAAAAGTAGGCTAGTTGAAGCTATCTGCATCAAGCTTTGCAGCAGTATTGTTGGTCCATCAACAATAAATACATCAACCGGAGAAAGAAAATACTGTTCCAGATGGCGCCTGATTTTATCTGCATATAACAACGTAAGGGCAAGACTTTTCAACAGTCAACAACTCATCAACAGCAGTGCTAATATTGTTTTATATAATATCAACGAGACCACCCTCAAACTCTGGTACCCAAACAAAACCAGATTTGAGGAAATAACAGCAATTGATGCAAGGTCGCGAAATGCCAAAAACAATAAGTGTATCTTTTATCAAGACTTCCACGCTTGCGACCATCTCCTAGCCAGCTGCAAGGCCATGTAGACACGATGACATATAAAGATCCTGAAGATAGAAGCGGCCAGTTGAAATCAAAACCATCAAGAACTCAACCGAGTAACGCGTAATACTCTTCCTATTCAACCCAGCTGCAACAATAACATCGCCACAAGTACCCAATACAACAGCAAGCCAATCAAATTCTGCTAATTCTTTTACTGTGACAGCACCAATTCTCTCGACAATTACTAAAATACCATATACCTCGCCATCACAATTCCATCAACCATTGACCAGGAAACAATGTTAAGGAGTATGTCAAAATCAACCTATTACAGACAGTTGAAAAGGGCTAGCCAGACCTCCACTGAAGATGGAATTACGAAGAGAAAAATATACTCCTGCAAAAAATGTCACAGGCCAATGAAAGATGGGCACAGCCAATATAAAGGGAAAAGATACTGCCCTAACGTACCCGGTGCATTACCCTTTGATGAATGGTTACGTAACGTTAAAGAAAAAAACGAAAATTAAAAACACTCACAATATTTTATTGTACAAATTTTGTTACCTGAAGAGCTACGCAACGTAAAAAAGAGAAAAACAAAACTTAAATCACTATGGTTTATTGTAAAAATTTTGTTAACTTCACCTATAACTTCTATACGTTTAATACCTTCGCTTTTTCCCCTTCCTTTGCCCCTCTTTCCCCCCCAAGACAGAGACTATTATGCCCCAATTTCGTTCCTTCACACCCGTTGTTAGTCTCACCGAATTGAAGGTCCAAATTCCCAATTTCCCATATGGTAAATTGAATGCTATTGGTTGGTTTTGGGACTTTGGGTCTTTACTGGTTTTTCGTTGGATCGGCGTGGGACTTTGGAAGCTGGGAATTTGGAACTTTGGAAGACGAGACTTGATTGGTCCAATTATCAAAACAAGAAATTTTGAAGAAGAAGGTCGTTTTTCAATGGCGGAGCTGTGTTGATGAAGGTACCTATGGTTGCAAAATTGGGTCTTTTGGTGCTTTTAATATGTCAAATTCCTTCGATATTTGTCTGTATTATTTCTAAAGGGTCCTACTTAGTTGCATAAAACGTCTATGTTCAATTTTATGTTTTTAAGTTGCATTTTTTTGCGTTATTTCTTTTCCAAAGTTTGAGTCTGTTGTATGCCTTGTACCTCGCTGTTTCTGTAAAATTTACCTTGTTATGTTGTACTTAATGACTTATGGATTCTTCTGTAGGCTCTGTTTGTCGTGTATTTTGTTTTTCAGCTGTATGTTAGCTAGCTAATGTTGCACTGTAGCTATAATTACTGCCCATGTACAGTGAAAATTATTCTGTACTTCTCTTCATTGAGGTGCATATAATCCGGCTGTATCTTGTTGTTGACTTCTTCTCTGTTATATATTTGTAGAGTATTAAACAGAGAAAACGTACAAGTACCCATATAATTACCGACGATACATTAAATTATCTACTAAGCCTTATTCTATATGTTCACCAAGCTATACTGAGTGATAATGATGTGGATATGTTAAAAGTTATAGTATAATTATGAATTGTTGTTTTAGTACGCAAATATGTACATATGCTAAAGAAGGTTTGTCAAATGATGAATGGAATGTCGCCTTGGAAAGGTACGCAACAGAGATTTCGTGTCTTGGTCGTGGGCAACGCCCCCCCAAAAGGGTTCACGATGGCTAAAAATCTTGGAAAATAGACCAATGGGTCGATTGCACAAGTCTTTAGGCAGTGTGAATATTGTTTGGAAGCAAAATGGTAATATAAAATTCCTAATACACGTTTTTAATTTTTAAGCAATCCGATGAATACTTCTTCTAACGTTTCTTAAATTGTGCACAAAAAAATCTATTACTAACGTTCTTAAAAAACAGATTCTTATACGAAAAAAAATGTGTATGACTTTTGTAAATTATGTAAAGTAGTGTATATAATAACTATTCGTCTTCTATCTCCGCTATCCAAGAAAAATCCATTTCAACCAGTTCTCCCCTTCTGCGTCACCCTTAAAACCCAGTGTATCGTCCATCTACACTAGGATACTCCTTCCTGATCTTACAAACTGCACACGCTGGTATGACACGTCGTACACCTCGCCCAAGTTTGTTGTGGATAAACCAGCAAAACTGTCGATAAGCACCGTAAACGGTACGTTCCAAAATTTTTTAGCAAATACAAGTTAAGTCAATCGTCGAATTTTTAGTAACGCGGGAGAGATTAAATAGATTACTTATTTGGTACATGGTCACGCTCAGGTAAACCGCGACTTTCCCGGGTCATATAGCGCGACTAACGCTGTCCATAACACATCTTTCAACAACAACGATGTAGTTAAAATGTGGATGCTGTGTGATGCATTCCTGATCTTAAAATAATTATCATGAAGTTAGAAAAAGTCTGGAAATATAAACTCCCCTTATTATTTTTGGAAATATATAAAATAAATCGCTACCATTAAGATTGAAGTATTTTATGGCATCGATTTCAACACAGCAAACACAACTCTTTCTCTGTCGGCATCCTCTCACATTTACCACAACGACACCAATCAGTAACAGGCTTACACAATCTAGGATTTTGCTGAGGATCGAAGTCTGCCTGATCATCAAAAGCATCATTAAAAACCCGCCTAGGCTGTGAAGCTATTTCGGAATCTGATCTTTCTGGTTCATACTGAAATCCTAATACCCGTGAAATTTTTGTTCGACGAAGACATATTAATAATCGTATTTCATAAATTTGTAAGAGAAGAGTTTAAAATTAAAAGTTTTTTAAATAAGTTTCTAAACAGTATTTTGTACTGAAAACGCTACACACTTTCGCTACATAGTCCTGTTTTTCAACCACTGTTCTACGTCACATGCATAATTACGCCATATTAAATTTTTAACCCAGGCCGTTTTGCGCGCATTTGCAGCAACGAGACGAAGCCATGCTTTAACAACATCTACGATAAAAAGGTTTGTTTATATATGTGATTAAGTGAATAATATCAAAAAAGAAAGGTATTTTCTATGTCATAATTTTAAATTACAAATAATATTTTAAAATAATTTTCACCGGACAGTCCCTTTAAACCATGTGTACTAGTTGTAAAGTAAGGTGTTTGAATTAATGTGCCACATTCTTTTTTGACTGTTGCTTACTTTCTTATTACTTTAATGGCCATTTCGTTCTAAAATTTTTATTTAATGTATTTTTTATGATGTTGTTCTCAGCGAATTACACTGGACCTTAAGGTTGTGCGTTAATGGATAGATACTGGTCAAATCCAGTCTGTTTTTAGTATTGTGCAAAACATTAAAAGCAGCTTGTTGGAAGGTCATCCATGCACTTTTTCCATCCACACTTTACTTAATGCATTCATGTTAATAGGTATCTTCAAAGCCATTAGTTCATAAGAGGTTTATTCATTCAAAACTACCTGTAAGCTTTACATAGCTAATACAATTCTGTTATACCCCAATGTTCTGATGGATATGCTTATGTACTTATTCTTTTCTAAATAGCCATTAAGCACATCATCTTTCACATTAACATCCAGAGCAATTACAACTATTGTTAAATCAAAGTCTAGTATATCTTCACCTCAAAAAGTAGGAGTTGATTTCAACGACACCATTGGAATAAAAAGCAAATACAACCTAACGAAGTAGTAAGTTACTTTACATCCACTTCTTTTCTAAGCACGCTAATGTACTTTATCAGCAAGGGGGAATTGTCAATAACTTTATAAACTTGTTTTAAACAGAAAATTTTTGTAATGTTGTGATCAGTGGTCTAGAAGAGCCGAAAGCTCAATGGAATATGTGAAGAAATAATGTTGTTATTTTTCTCAATGTTTGTTACATATTTAACGTTTCCATCACTAAGTTTTATTAAGCTAATGTACTGTTCTACTACCAACAGATTTTTATCTGTTGCTAGTAGAACAGCCAACAAGATTGGTGTGTTCAGATTGGAAAATAGAAATGTGAAGTGCATTGACTCAAGTTATCTTTACATTTATTTTGGTCTATTCAATTCATAGACACCGACAAAATCACCCCAGCCTTCACAAACATTATAGAAAATGAGTGTGTTGATTCTGAAGTTGCACCTGGAATAAAAAAATCAGATAACTGTAACACAATACCTACTAAAGGCAGTTTTAATTCATCACCTGACATTTTTGTCTTCGCAATCAAAATGTCCAGATCAAGATCATTCGCAAACTACACTTTCTGTAAGTGGAATTTTTCTCGTTGTACACGCGCTAAAGATGCATTTTTTTGTTTATTCTAAGATTTCATCCTTGTTTCTTTTATATGATGTGTATTCTTTGTTCATTATAGAACTTCTTTATTCTTTATTTCCTTTTAATCTGAAAAAAAAGTTCAATTTTTTTAGCCTAAAGTACTTCTACGCGGTCACAAGAATATCTATACTGTACTTGTGGCGTTACGTTGAACGCGTGGGATTCCAGAATACTCGAACAGCTACCGTATGCACTGAGAGTACGATTTCCGATTGTTCTGACTAGAAAATATGCTTGCCATGCTTCACTGGTCACGATACTACCGTAATTATTCTAATTTAACGCTGCTTCTAATTAACGCGGACGGACAAAATGGCCAAAAGTTTGTAATTTATCGCTTCTAATTATTAACGCGGGTCGAAAATTTGGCGTGTTTTATTTCCTCTAATTTAACACGGATTGTATTTTTGGGAAGAGGAAATTTTCAAAAGACCTTCCTCAAGGAGGAATGGAGCTCCCAGCCTTGTACATATTCAAGTCGACGAATTCAGAGATGCATTCAAAATTACCAGGCCCTGTTGCGAAAGCTCTTAATGAGTACAAAGATGCAAGGGGAACGTGCAACGAAGGGAAACAAGAACAAGAAGAAATAGCTTTGTAAAAAAATTATTTTGAAAAAAAAAATTAAGGAAAATTTTCAAAAAAATGTTTCTTATTTTGAGCGGATTAGTTTATTTGCCTCTAATACTCCTTTTCATAAAAAAGTCGCTTGCATGAAAACGAGGCGATGGATGTTTTGAATTTCATTGATCTCTCCGGAGTTGCGTTTACTAATTACGGTAGTCATTCAATAAAAGAGATAAAACAATTCCATTGATATTTTTCATTATCTACATAATAAAAACTACAGAAATGGCCACATACTGCAAAAGAAAAACAAAGGGCACCGAAGAAACAATATCAGGAATCGAACAGCTACTTCTATCTTTTACTGGTGTTACTGATTCGTTAGGGGTACCTTTGTTTAATGAAAATATGATCAACATCTGGACAGAAGAGAAACGTCACGTGAAATGTACCCAAGATCTTTGGACTTTCCTTTGTACACAGTGACACGTTCAGCCACCAAGGGAGGCATCGTGCTACCTGTTCATCGTTGTGCACGTGGAAGTACCTCACTGGAATCCTTCCAAAACCACTTAGCGAAGTTTATTCCAGGTACTAGCGCGAACGCTGTTAACTTTCAAGCATATCTCCTAGATGGACTGATGAGATGGAACGTTCTGAGGAAGGATGCAGTAAATGTGGACAAGTAACGTCTGAGGTCATTCGACTCAGAGCTGGTGTGCCATTTAAATCAGCTCCATATATCGGTTCATGGCTCCTCCTTTAACAGCAGTGTTCCACCAATAAATGTACTGGTGAGTTAATTGGAATTAAATATCTGTACAATCAGATTAACCAGCCATTTTACGACGATGTGATTTACTGCAACATCGACGACGGAGTGGTAGTAGATGATGCTGGTTACGAGTACTTGGACGAGGGAGATGTACTAAGCGACCTGGTTCCAACAGAAACAATGGTAAGAAACCAGCGTTGATATATTGGGAGATAGTACAGACTCAACAGGTATCCCTGGCTGGCATAAAGTGGACGCTTGGGTAACATATTTACTATCCATTGAAGGATTGAGCATTACCACCGCCGGGTCAAAAGAAGTTATTCGGCTGTACAATCAACTGGACAGATACGACAAAGCTCCAATACATTACAATACAATGACAAAAAAGCCAGCTAGGGGAATATTTGCTTCTACAAAACGCAGCAGTCATATTAACATAGTCTCCATGAAAGGTAGGTTAGTTGAAGCTATTTGCATCAAGCTTTGCAGCAGTATTGTTGGTCCATCAACAATAAATACATCAACCGGAACTTTTCAACAGTCAACAACACATCAACAGCAATGCTAATATTGTTTTATATAATATCAACGAGACTCCTTATAACAGCATTGATGCAAGGTCGCGAAATGCCAAAAATAAAAAGTGTATCTTTATCAAGACTTCCACGCTTGCGACCATCTCCTAGCCAGCTGCAAGGTCATGTAGACACGATGACATATAAAGATCCTGAAGATAGAAGCGGCCAGTTGAAAATAAAACCATCAAGAACTCAACCAGTAACGCGTAATACTCTTCCTATTCAACCAGCTGCAACAATAACATCGCCACAAGTACCCAATACAACAGCAAGCCAATCTAATTTTTCTATACTGCTGCTATATGCTTTTCATATTCTAGAATTTCTCATCATTTTATGGGTTGTGCCGTTCTTGAACATATTAAAATCAGATTATTTATCGTAAGAAAGGAACATCACCCATTTTCCTATGCCATCACAGCAAAACATAATGAAATAGATATTTAATTTCTGTCAAGATATTCACAAATTTAAGTTATTACAAGATCAAGTTTTATGTTAATAAATGTTTCCATAAAACCGTCATAAAACTTTTACAGTAAAATATATAACTGAAGAAATTTTTTCATACTAAATTTGAGCACAAACATAGCAAAATCAAGTAATTTGAATATAGCATTAAAGATGATAACACTTTGTTAGTTCATTTAATAAAAAAGATTAAGAGGTGAAGGATTTTCAAACAGGAAAAGAAAATGTATAGTAGAAAATAAATTATTTGGAGACTAGTAAATTTTTAAATTATAATTCTTCTGTAGGTGGGGATGGAATCTCTTCTTGCGCTCGTTTAGAGAATCCACGATCCTCTAATGTCTTGCATATTTGTTCAGTCTCCATTTCGTCAACAGCAATTCTCTGTAGAAAAAAGTTGTTCAAAATTATTTCTAAGCAATCACAAAGATTAGAAAAGTTTATAACATTTCATTCTTAAATTCCTACATGCCTGAAATCCATACAAAAACTATTCTGATAAGTGTCATGTTTCCTCAGAAAATTAATTTTACAAAATGACTATAATGTCTCCATTTTGTAAACAACGTTTCTGCTATAAAATTTGTTTCCTCAAAAAATTATTTTTACATAAGTCATGTCATGTGTTGCCAAGAATATTCCTACACAAAAATTTTCTCCATAACTTTTTTTTCAAAAAATATAACACTACCTCCTCAGATTGATCATTCTTTATAAAAACCAATTCAGGATCTGCTCCACCAATATATTTTACTTCAAAATTTTCACTGCATATAGTCAAGGTTATAAAAATATAATAATTTAAAATTATTCATAGATTTACTTTTTCTAACTGAATAAAATGTTATTTCCTCAAATAATTATTTTTCACGAACAATGAGTATATAATGCTTTTTAAACAAAAAAAAGGCTAAATATGTAACACTAATCCCACACTTCCAGGCAATTTAATAAGACAAAAAAAAGTGCAAGAAAATCTTTAATTTAATTAATTTCCTTTAATTCTTAAATAATTGTTGAGCTTGAATGGTCTTATCCGACAATGTTCTTTAAATCTTTGAAACTTACAAAATATGATTTAAAACTACAGGAAGTACACACTGCTTTGAAAGAAAGGATACTATAGATGAGCATGATCATTAATAAATGCCTTCACCTGTAGTAGAAAAAAATTAATTAAAACAAAACATGCTACTAATTAATTGAAATTCAAGCAAAAACGATACTACAGGTCCCTAAGTTTTCACCTGAGTATCATAGACCCGGTACAGTCCTTAATGCTATAGTGTGATTTAAAATATATCCAGTCAAACATTACGAGGGTATTTCACAATTCTATTGACAAGGTTTTTTACACTGATCAAGTAAGAAAATAAAAAAAATTGTTTCTTTAAGTTTAAAATTTCTGGAAATGGTTTGCTTTGCCTGTTTCCTGTGCCTGTTACACAATCAGCCAAGGTACAAGTCTAGTTGAACTAAAAGTGAATTCCTACCTTAGGAAGGCGATTCAAACGTCATCCACCACATGTCTATGGAAAATAGTTATTGAAATTATTATTAAAATATTCATGCTAGTTAGGCCATCACCAAAAACATTATTAGCATCATTTCAGATGTACTGTGATAGCTTATGTTTGATTACCTTATATAATTCACCAGAAAAAGAAAAAAATTTACTTAGAAGTGTTGTTTTGAAGTAACAAAAAGAATGAAAATAGATAATAAGTTGCGTGACATATATAGTAGTAGCATACAATAAATGAAGGTTACGATTCCGGCTACCAGATGAGAGATACAAGAAATACCTACAACTCCACACAAAAATACGAGACAATGGCATTTACAAAGTTGGCAAACAGCATTAACTTGGAAATTCTAGGTAAGTAGCGTTTTAAAATCAGAGGCAAGGTTCCTGAAATCAGAGGAAAAAGGCTAAGCTGAAGTCAGCGACAATTTTAAAGAGTGGGGATCTACCCAAATAACCTCAAACTCAGTATTGTAAATGAAGAATAGGCTAGGCGTGCAACACTTCCCACACCCAAAATTGTTTTGTGGTGTCCAGGTGTGCCATTTTCAATTCAATGGAGGAGGGTGTTATGACAAGCATATCTTTCCTTGTATTTTCGCTTTATGCATGCAAATAATAAATAATTTTTTTGTTTAATTTGTCAAAAAAGAAGTGTTGAATTTGTTCTCTTGTTTTGATTTATGAAAACAAGTAGCTTTTAAGGTGAAAAGATAAAAATACTTGCATGCTCCAAAACTTGCTTTAAAAAGTTATGCAGCAAGAATTTTTCTTGTGTTGTTTCAAAAAATTATACAGCAAGTTATACTTGTGCTGATTCAAAAATTTAGAGCAAGTTTTTCTCCTCCTACTTAAAATAATGAAATCAACAGAGAAAATTTTTAGTGTTCTTTTAATGTTTTTAGCACAGTCTTAACAGAATAATCATAGCAAAGGAGGGTGCTACGGCAATAATAATCTGCCTTTTTTTTCAAGTGTATTATAACTATTTTAGCAAAAGATAATCTCACTATTTAGCTACAATTTAGGCAGTTTTTTTTAGTTACACATTGCATTAAAAAAAAAAGAAAAAAAAAAGCAGCTTGACATTGAAATAAAGAAATGGAGATAATAACTATAACTTCATTATGTTTTCATTCTATAGAGGAGAAAAGAGACAGAATCATAAAATTTACATAAAAAAATGATAGAAATGTGTTCTTTGTGCATAAAATATTTATATAAAATATTTTGTTAAGTTGAAGTTCATATAAGGGTCAATGTGTGATGTGCAGAGTGTTGTTTCTATACGGAGCTAGATTTTAACAAAACACACTACCACCGCCACCAAGAAGTAGAAATGGATATGAGATATAGGTATCTTTTCTATGGCTATATTGTTCATGAGCACAGTTACATTAGCAACAAAATAAACCCATTTTTTCATATAAACATGTGAAGAGTGAAAAAAATGCGAACACATAACTTCAATGCGCAAAAAAAACAATTTATTTTGAAAAAATCACTTTTGCCATTACTCGTTTGTGTGTGCTTCTTGTGTCTCGGCCCTTTGCTTACTATCTAATTATGGTGTCATAGCTTAGTGGTTATAATTCTCCGCTTTGTGCGGGAAACAGGGTTTTGATTCTGTCTGGCAGCGATTCAAGATGGGCAAGGGAATGTTACCAAAGCTATGGGTTAACCCCAGTGATGTGAGGAAAATGGGGCAGAGAACCTTAATTGGGTCTGCGTAGCTCAAAATGAGCATTAAATACTCTAGGACTTCTCATGTTCGCTGTTTAAGTTCCTTCTGTATTTGTTTCCTTCTGTACTGTCTAGGCAACACACATTGTGCATTCAAAAAGATCTTATTATTTCCAACTATGCAGAGTAAAAGTGTTACTATGAAGTTATGCTCTGTATAAGTCAGCTATACGAAGTGGTACTTGGTGTATTAGATGGATACTACGAATGCGGAACACAAAATCTAGCACTTGTAATTTTACACATTTTTGGCAAAATAAATTGAATGTAGGAACGATACTGTTGCTCTAATGACTTTTTCATGAAGTACTTCTCTACTAATTTTAGTGTAGGGTCACGAATTTAACAGCCAATTCTCCGTTAAGCAGAGACGAAACTGCAGTTACCTATTTGTTGAACAACCCCCCTAGCCTAGCTAGCTAAACTACTTTGTGGGGAAAAACTTTCCAACTTAGTGAAATTTGCCAACTTGTCTCCATATATTTTGTCAGGGTAGCTATAGCTATATCAAATTAAGTAGTTTTCGCTTTAGCAGTTTTCCTTGACACTGGAGGTGAAAGCGACAATAATGGCTGGAATTTATTTGACTTATAGGTGTTTTTACCTCTAATCTTGACTCTTTATAGTCCGCAACGACAGCTAAAACTACAAACGATAGCAAAAAACTTAACAACACAGTCTTCATCGCTCCTGACTGCACCTTGTTTACCATTCAACTGACGCTCTCGCTCGCTCTGTTTCATGTTCATTCATCAAAAGTGTATGTGTTCTTTTTCAAATATGTACAAATTCATGACTGTGTATTTTTTTGATCAACTGTAGTTCGACTGATTTTTATGCAAAACCTAAGAAGTTAATTATTACAAAGAACTACCATTTAATTATTTATTTTGTTTTTTCAAACTTTTAAGGATATTTTTATTATTTTCCAGAAACAAATTAAAACAATAATGTTGATGTGTTAGTTTGTGTTTTATGAAAATGATTGCATGTAAAAAAATCACAAATTACTTTTCACGAACACGAAAAAATAAAGGGTCTTGCACTACTACTGCCAGCTGCTGGAGCTGCAGCTAGCTAGCAGTATTTGTTTTGTGTCTGTGATTGCTTTGCCTCGCCAATAATTTACTCCGTCAATTGTTCAACTAGAACCCCAAAGACTGTTCTGCAGTGTTTTAAGCCCCCATATGGCGAAGTCACGGGATGGAGACGTACTTTTTTTATATTCTCAGATCCCACTCTCATGCTTGAAATTTTCTAATCATTTTTAACCAAAAAAATGACCAACATATTTGAATTCAGCATCAAAATTTATGAAAAAATGAAATTTTCACGTTTATACACTAAGCACAACTGCCTTTATAAGTAGCCAAACATTTAATTTTTTATGAAGCACCACGCAAATCCAAATATGCTACTTGTTTTACCCAAAAGTTTTTTGTTTTCTGTTTTAAAATTTGATGATGTCAACCTGGATTCGAGAATACTCATTGCCATCTGTGAGGCTTAGAGTCAGGCGAATTATGTCTTTAATCCCTGAGAGTGGATAATCCATTTGGGTCTGCCATAACCTTACAGTGTAGGGTGTTATGGCCGACCCAAACCAGTTAAAGGAGAAGAACTTATGTCAATTTGCTTGATGCGTTTGCAGCAGCTAAATATGTTCAAACTAAAAAATATACCTTATATACATAATTTAGGGATCGTCTCCAAGATCGTTTCAGTTTTGATACGAATTGAAACGATTTTCATCGTATGGAAATCGTTTCAATATTTTTTTCACATCGTTTCATAATCGTATCATGAAACGAATTAAATGTTTCGTATTTTATTTGCGAAACGATTTTGTATAAACTACGTAAAAATGAAACGATTGTGAAACGATTTTGAAACTATTTTGAAACGATTAGAAAAAATTCTGAAACGATTTGATACGATTGTCAAAATATTATTTGTGATACGATGTAAAAGTCTTTGAAGTTATTGAAACAAATTTTGAAAGGATGTTGAACTAATTAAAAACCAATTAAACTTATATATAAATGTAAAATTATTGTTTCTCTTTCTTTTATTCAACACAACATCGACATCATCAACAACATCTTTTATCGTAAATATCGTAAAACAGTTTTTCCAAACTAAAAATAAACAGTTTTTCTTAAAACTAACAATTTCCCTTAAAATGGAAAATGTTGCGATGAAAAAAAATTTAAGAACGAAGAACGGCGATAGAAATGCTTTTTGAGATCGCATTTTAAAAAATTGAGAACAAGATGCGGCGATAGAAATGCTTTTTTAGATCGCGTTTTAAAAATTTAAGAACGAAGAACGGCGATAGAAAAGCTTCGTTAGATCGCATTTTAAAAATTTAAGACTGAAATGCGGCGATATAAATGCTATTTTAGATCGCATTTTAATAATTTAAGAACGAAGAACGGCGATAGAAAAGCTTCGTTAGATCGCATTTTAAAAATTTAAGAACGAAATGCGGCGATAGAAATGCTATTTTAGATCGCATTTTAATAATTTAAGAACAAAGAACGGCGATAGAAAAGCTTCGTTAGATCGCATTTTAAAAATTTAAGAACAAAATGCGGCGATAGAAATGCGTTTTTAGATCGCATTTTAAAAATTTAAGAACGAAGAACGGCGATAGAAAAGCTTCGTTAGTTCGCATTTTAAAAATTTAAGAACGAAATGCAGCGATAGAAAGGCTTTTTTAGATCGCATTTTTAAAATTTAAGAATGAAGAACGGCGATAGAAAAGCTTCGTAAGTTCGCATTTTAAAAATTTAAGAACGAAATGCGGCGATAGAAATGCTTTTTTAGATCGCATTTTAAAAATTTAAGAACGGAATGCGGCGATAAAAATGCTTTTTTAGATCGCGTTTTAAAAATTTAAGAACGAAGAACGGCGATAGAAAAGCTTCGTTAGATCGCATCTTAAAAATTTAAGAACGAAATACGGCGATAGAAATGCCTTTTTAGATCGCATTTTAAAAATTTAAGAACGAAGAACGGCGATAGAAATGCTTCGTTAGATCGCATTTTAAAAGTTTAAGAACGAAAAGCAGCAATAGAAATGCTTTTTTAGATCGCATTTTAAAAATTTAAGAACGAAGAACGGCGATAGAAAAGCTTTTTGAGATCGCATTTTAAAAGTTTAATAACGAAGAACGGCGATAGAAATGCTTTTTTAGATCGCATTTTAAAAGTTTAAGAACGAAAAGCAGCGATAGAAAAACCTATGTGACAGCGCGTAGGTTTTATTGAGAGACCTTTATTAGATTAATAATTTCTTTTATTCTTTTATGTTAAAAGAATGTGAAAGAAACACCTTGAAACGATTTTGAAACGATATAAAATAAATATACTGAAACGATCATAATGATACGATTTTGAAACGAATTATGGTATGTGAAACGATTTCAAGTAAATATAATAAAACAATCTTGAAACGATTATGAAACGATTATGAAACGATTTTATTTTTTAATGAAACGATTTACAAAATAGTGAAACGATTTCCATACGATCTGAAACGATTTCAAAAAATTAAACATTACTTTAAAATCGTTTCAAATTCGTATCACATGCTATGCTAATTAAAAAATGAAACGATTTGAAACGATTTTTTTTGAAACGATCTCGGAGACGATCCCTTAGGTAAATGAAAGAACAGCCTGAGCCTGAAGTGCATAAATTTTTACAATCTGAATATAAAGTATAAATAATTACCAACTTGCCACAAATAGTCGAAGCACAATATAAACTTGATTGATGCAGAATTTTGCCTAGTCAATACCATTGGTGAGTTAAGGGTCATTTATTTTTAGTGTCATTAATATAAATGAGTGGTTGATATTGATATTTTAACGATGCTTAAAGCTTATGAAACTTATGTGACAAAAGTTGATTTTATATAAAAAAAGCCTGAAAAATTGTCTAGGAATTGCCTTGTTTATTCTTTCAAAAAATTTTGGTTTTCGAGATATTGGACTTAAAATATTTTCTAATTATGCATTAATTGTGACATTATTGAAAAACAAGTAATTGCTTTTATAGATCATAATTATAATTACTAAAGTTCAAATTCATGTAAAAATGTTTGACACACCAACTGAAGGGCTAAAAACATATATATAACTTTTGTAAAACTTTTGAATGCCACATCTCAGCTAATTAATAATGTGATGCGTAATTGGTGGAACTTTAGACATTTTATTTTGTGGTGCCCAATATTATTTTTATGCCAAAGGGTTTTTTTTACGGCATGATTTTTTTACAAAAGCACTTTTTACGATATAAAATATTTTTATTATGGTAGAATTTTTTTTTTACTGTTATGAATTTTTTTTTGCGGTATGACTTTTTTTATGGCACAATCATGTATTTATTTTTGTATGACTTATTTTTTATGAAGTAAAATGGTAGCTCTGAACACATGGTGTTTGTTATTGAAGCAATAATGGAGCTTGATGATGAACTGACCTCTTTGGTCCGCGCTGTTCCTGGTGAAATTGTAAACGCTAAGCATTCCTTGTCATCAGATAATTTCGATTCTGTTGAATTTTGCCACCTAAGAATCGAGAACACGATATCCTTCTTGGGAACACTGATGCATCAATTTGCAGATAATATAGATGTTTATAATGACATAGAACACCTGAAAAATGAAGCAGAAAGAATCAAAGTTCAATTGGATTTCTTTTTAATGGGAATTGCAGTAACACACAGTGGAGAAGCACATGCTACTGTTATGACATTAACTGGCGGTAGACCTAGAAAAGATGTTTCTAAGAATGACATTCAATATCTCTTTGATTTATAAAAGAGTTGGAAAGTTGTATCTCAGATCTTACAAATATCTGATAGAACGTTAAGGAGAAGACGATTGGAATATGGAATGTTAATTTCCAATACAAGTGGTCCAAGAAACTTTTACCACCAGGTTGATTCAGAACAATTAAACGACGCTGTCCGCACTATACTGGATAGAGTTCCAGATGCTGGTGAAACAATGGTCATTGGTGCTCTTCGTGCAAGAGGCATTTATGTGCAAAGAAGGAAAGTACGCGATGCTATTATGGAAGTTGATCCAATAAATAGATTATTGCGAAGGAGAATTACCATTATAAGAAGAGAATACAATGTGAAACACCCAAATGCTTTATGGTAGGATTTGTTTTCCTTTTTCTTATATATAAAAATTGATATCTCTTGTTCAGGCAATGTTTTACCATTTAGGCACATAGACGGCCATCATAAGCTTATACGCTGGCGCTTTGTTATTCATGGCGGAATTGATGGATTTAGCAGAAAGATTGTTTACTTAAGGTGCACCAGGAATAACAAGTCGGACACCGTTTTGGAGCTATTCCAAAGTGCTGTAAACGAACATGGATTACCATCTCGTGTGCGTAGTGATATGGGAGTTGAAAATGTTGCTGTTTCTCGATTCATGATAACAAGAAGATGTTTGAACCGCGCTAGCATGATTGTTGGCTCATCTGTACATAATCAACGTATAGAAAGATTGTGGCTTGATGTTAAACGCTTGGTAGTTCGTTACTATAGTGGAATATTTTACACGATGGAAAGCATGGGATTTCTCGATTGTTTAAAGGAACACCAATTGTTTGCGCTGCATATGGTTTTTTTACCGTTAATTAACGAGTCTCTCGCTGAACTTATTAATGACTGGAACAATCATCCACTAAGTTCTGCTAGAAATTTTTCTCCTAATCAGATGTGGCATTTGGGCATGCAAGAGATCTTCAACTCTGACCCTTCTAGTTTTGACCATTTAATCAATTGCGAGTGGGAAAATTTCGGTGTGGAAGAGGAGGGCACACATGGTACTGAAGAAAATGAAGCAGTCGTGGTACCAGAGATTGATCACTTGATAACTGAAGACACAAGTCATGAATTAACAAAATATATTTCCCAGCATATAAATAGACAAAATATGGTGGATGTTTATCTACATGTCTTAAACGAAATAAACGGACACTAAAAGCACCAGACACAGTAAAAACAAAACTAACAAACAATTTCCAGATTTGTATAAATCTGGAAATCTGGATTTGAACTAACCTTATAAGAGTCAAAGTAAGACAAAAATTATTGGGATAAATTCCACATAAGAAAAAACATGCGTTAAAACTTTGGATAAAAAATTGTCTCAAGGATGCCTCCACAAACATAGTAAAACATAACTTTCGAAAACATAACAAAATTATAAGAAAATTAAAAGTAATATATACTAATAATCGCCAAAACCGACACTTTCGTAATTTAGTGCAATGTCAATCATTCGATGAAATTTGACTTTATCATCTCCATTGCACAAAGGTAGCATGAAACTAAATGAACATGCAGAGGCATGCAGTAAATTTTCATCAATGTACCCAATTGATATTTTTCGTCCGTTGAAGGATAATGTATTTTCGAAACCAGTTGCAAATTTCAAAAACATCACAAGCTTATTTTCTGTGCATTGTGACAAGTAATCTTTAAACCATTGTTGTGCTAATGACTCTGCTGGGCTTAAACTGTTCACATTTTTCCACTCACAAATATTTAAAACCACGCCCAAAGTTACATTCTGCTTTACACCTGTGAAGATCTCCCTAACAACAGGGATATATAAATATACGTTAAAATGCATTGTAGCCAAACCTTCTTTGAACGCATGTATTTTTTTACCTCGACGAACAACGAGTTCATCTTGAATTATAATATCAATCAAAATATTTCTGTTGTTTACTGTAACTTCTACATCGTTATTCCAGTCCGATAATGCCACAATTTGCTCATATACTGGACCATCAGCACTGCTAAATAACGCCTGAATTTCTACATATTCATTACATTCTAATAATTTTTTAATAAAACTTATTAAACATCCAGTTGACGATGTCAAAGGTATATCAGTCACAGAAAATCCTCCTGAACTAGCATGCTCATGTTGTAACATGTCAGTTACCCAAGGTGCAAAATGATTGAAGAAAGGTCCATCTTGTAAAAGACTGTGGGCAACAATTACTCCAAAAATTTTGTATATTTGCAAATTGCCACCTGATCTTTTTGGAATAAAAAACCATTCCTTCTTGTTGAGAGGTTCGAATAGCTCATCCTTAGCTACATTGAACACAATTGTAAAAAACTCATTCTTCAATGCACCTGCATCAATTCCATCTTCACCATAAAAAAAAACCCTAAATTTTTTAAAGAGATTCTCTTTTTCTCCCAGTGCCCTTTTATAAAAACTCAATGCATGCTGCCATATTTTTTGTCTGTTTACAGATAAAGTACAATCATCATTAAAGTACAATCATCATTTGAATTTAAGAGATACCCACTTTGGTATCCTTCAAGTACTGACATTGGAGTAGTGAAGGCTAAAGATCCTTTAGAGGTTGATGGTTCAGCAACATCATTAGCACACATTATATGGTTGACAGCATCATCTAAGTCATTCGCATTACTCAGACAAGTTCTTATTTGATTGTGGTCAGCATCAGGTAGTAATTCCTGGATAGTGCTAAGATTTTCTTGTGTATTTAAAGATGGCATACTCATATCAGGATTTGATGGTGACATGTAATTACCAGACTGACTCGAACTTTGGTGTATGAAATCATCAGGGATCAATGGTGGAAATTGTCCTTGGCAGAGTTCTTGGTGCAACTGCAAATCATAGTGGCTCGTTCCACACTTCTCACATGTATACTCCTCCTCCTCAGAAACCTAAATTGAAAAAAATGCATTCTTCATACATAGCATTCTTTTTATCTTTCTGTTTCTGTCAATTAAGCTAACTTTTGTTTTCACTTTATTTATTTCAAATTATTGTAGGTTCGTTATTTTTAAAATTTTCAGAAATTCATAGAAAATAAAAAAATAGGGAATTCAGCTGTCAAAAGTTTGTAAGTCTTTTCTAAGGTACCAGCAAAGAACTTACAAATAAATCCTTTCTTGGTACCAGCCATACAATTTTTTGTCCAAACAGTCTATGTAGCATATAGGAATCCAGTTCCTGCTCTTCTCGTAATGCTGGTTTCTGAAGACTAGTGCCAACCCCAATTTTGATCTCAAATCTAGTGCATAATACGAAACATATAGTTTCACTTTTTTTAACAATTTACTTTATACATTTACGTCCAAGTTCTTGTACAATAATTATTTCTGATGAAGACTCTCAACAGCTGAAATATATATAGAGAGTAAACATATACTGTCTTTTTACACTGTTTTATATAATTTCATATATATAGATAGTTGGTGGTTCATGGTTGGCCGTATTCGTAACAATAAAGAAATAAATATATATACATATATATATATCGTACATACTAAAAAGGGTAACACCCTAGAACAAGCTAGAACAAGCTAGAACAACCTGGAACAACCTAAGAACAACCTAGAACAAGCTAGAACAACCTAAGAACAACCTGGAACAAGCTAGAACAACCTAAGAACAACCTGGAACAAACTGGAATAAACTAAGGACAAGCGAGACCTATCTGAAAACATGCTAAAAGATCATGCTGATAGAGTTAAATTCGGGTAATCCCCTTTGCGTGTTTTGTGAGCGATTGAGGTTATAAGCGTGTACAAAAAAAAATTCAAGCCTAAGAAGCGTCGTGTAACATCTGCTGAATGAATAACGAAAAGATACGCCAGTTGGACCGGCGAGGTAGACAACAAAGTTAATTATCTACCTTTAAAGTTTGTCTGTACATAGCTCTTCGACAAAAAATTTAAACAATCTCCTACGTTTCGAGGAGCCAGAAGGCAGCGATTAATAGCCTGGAATGACAGGGTCACTAATGACGAGGAATAGTCGTAATAGCAACGTGGCCAGAGATTTGCTTTTGGTTGATGATACGTGCTTCAAATTTTCATCATCAGAAGACGCCATTTAACTAAAACTGTTTTAAAAAACCTTCTTAGATGCTTAGTAATGAAATGGGTATCGAATGTGTGTTTCCGACATCTCGCTACAAAATGGGTGACCTGGTTTCCACCCATTGTTGTTGTTTTTAAACGACAGGCGTTTTTGAAGGTTTTTTTACCCAAAGACAAAACCAGGTATAACCAACAGTTTCACAGAACAATCAGAGAGCTGACAGTAAACGAAGAGAACAACCGGAGAACAGGCAGCGAATGAAATGAGAATTCTGTGCGGAATAGCGTAAACGCTCTGTGTTCTGAAAACTGATTTGAATGAAGAAAAAAATATAATATTTTTCCTTCTTTCCATTCATTTCAAACATTTCGAATGTGGCGAGACAGAAAAAAGAAGTCGATTTCCTTGATGCAACGAACTGTATCGTCATAAGACCGGGGGTTCACATAAAATGGTAAAATTCAATATGATAAAGAAATGCAATAACTAGCTATTGTTCTAGCTAAATGCTGATATTGGATTTTAGGGGGTAAAAATACCGGACGGTTAATGCTGTTGTTGTACTAAACTAAGGGAATCCCCCATAACTTGGCGAGCGGGAAACATGCGGGAAATATTCTTGTTAGAAACCCAGATTTATTTACAGAATCGATACAGAGATAGTCTTATATTTTTGGTTGTTATATTTCTTAGATTGTTCTAGGTTGTTCTTAGGTTGTTCTAGCTTGTTCTAGATAGATATATATATATATATATATATATATATATATATATATATATATATATATATATATATATATATATATATATATATATATATATATATATATATATATATATATATATATATATATATATATATATATATATATATATATATATATATATATATATATATATATATATATATATATATATATATATATATATATATATATATATATATATATATATATATATATATATATATATATATATATATATATATATATATATATATATATATATATATTATATATATATATATATATATATATATATATATATATAATATATATATATATATATATATATAATATATATATATATATATATATATATATTATATATATATATATTATTATTATTATTATTATTTTCTTCCCAGTGCACATTCCCCAAAAGGTTTTTCAAATAATTTTTCAAAAAATGTTACAACTTGCAACTGATTCAAATTTTTCTGGATCTTTACTTCATTGAACACACATCCTAAAAAACATTGAGTAAAAAGGTTGTAAAACTTATATCTTTGAAATAAGGTAAGGTAAGAATGGCTACAGTTGAATTTTATCGTGATGCGGTGATGTTTACACTCCCAGACCCCTTATGCAAATAAAGGCAAAAAAATGACATTTTCGCACATGCGCTACTAGCTAGCTATAGCTACGAATCCCATCAAAACGTAAGCATTAAAACCTGTCTTTATAGAAATATTTAGCTTTATTAGCTAGCTATATTAACCTTTTTCAATGAGTTCAACCTTCTTAGGACCACCACGAACGACTTGGTCAACACCGTGGTCCAACAATATTACTTCTTTCAAAAAGTAATGGCCAGCTGCTGGAATAACTGGGCTACGGGAACGGGTTGTTCTTCTCCCTCCACGACTATTTCTATTAGTATTATTAGTATTTTCTCTTCCTCTACTTCCTCTGTTCCTCCACCAAAACAGCGATGAGGTTGTTATGATATATGTCTTGTGTTTAATGTTGTGTTACCTATTATATTTATAGATTAGTTCAATTTTAGCTTCTTTGAGCCAATATTAAGCTGGCTATTCACAACAATCAAAGAAGCTATATTTGATCAATAAACTATAGCGCTATATGAAACCGGACAGACTGGGTGTTGATCCTAGTGCTGCGGATGCTGACAGAACTTATAAACATTGGTTTCGTATGTTTTGAAACTTTATACAATCGTTAACTGGTCCTGAGAGCATAGCATTTAATAAGTTGAACCTTTTAATAAATTATATCGATCCAAACATATACGAGTATATATCAGAATGTGATGACTTTGAGAACGCAATACAGACATTGAAGGAACTTTATGTAAAACCAAAGAGTGTAATTCTTGCTAGACATGTATTATCCACGAGAAAACAAAAGGCTAGCGAAACTCTCGACCAATTTTTGAATGAATTAAAAACCCTTGCTAAAGAATGCGACTTTCATCCTGTGAGTGCAGAGGAATATAAATCGGAAATGATTCGAGATGCATTTATCAATGGACTTCCTCTAATATCATCCGCCAAAGGCTACTTGAAAATAGGATTCTTGACCTGCAAACAGCATTTGATAAAGCTCGTGCCCTGATGTAGCCCAGCAGAGCTCCAGTGTTTATTCACAGCAACATACATTCACCGAAATTACAGCTGCATTGCCGTCAAACTTAGACATTTCAACGAAAACTGACGCATCAAATAAACCCTCGAACCAGGGTTCTTGTTGGTTTTGTGGTAACACACGACACCCACAAAGTAAGTGTCCGGCTCATAAAGCAATTTGTCACAAGTGCATGAAAGTAGGGCATTTTGAAAAGCTTTGTCGCTCTACACCAGCTGTTGCTCCAATACCTAGTTATGACGATGATTTCTTTATCGGTGCTATTACAGCCTCAACAAACAAACCTTTTCGAGTCATGTCACCAGTTTTGATAAATGATACATATAAAGCAGAAGCATTAATTGACAGTGGATGTACAGACAAAAGTTTTATTAGTGAACGATTGTGCAAAACATTGAATTTAAGAGTAACAACAGCCCCTAGCATGGTTGGAATGGCTTCAACCGCATTATCCACTAAATCAATCGGTTATTGCCAAGTATCGCTGGCACTTAAAAATCGTAAATATATGTCTGTGAAACTACATTTATTAAATGGTCTTGCAGCTGATGTTATTCTTGGTACCGACTTCCAAGAGCAACATGAAAGTGTAACAATCAAGTATGGAGGAAATAAACCACCTTTGAGCTTTGTTGCTGTTACTACGATGAAAACATCTCCTCCTAAGCTATTTGCACATTTAACTGCCGATTGTAAACCAATAGCGTCAAAATCACGAAAGTATTCAAAAAGTGACCAGGATTTTATCAAATCAGAAATAAAACGCATATCTGAAGCAAAAATCATCGAACCGAGCAATTCACCATGGAGAGCACAAGTACTAGTGGTTCAAGAGAAAACGAAAAGGCGAATGGTTGTTGATTATTCTGAAACTATCAATAGGCATACGCAATTAGATGCCTATCCTTTGCCAAAGATAGACGAGATGGTTAATAAAATAGCGAAATATAAGTATTATAGCACTATCGATCTTCGTGCTGCTTATCATCAGATACCATTGTCAGAGGACGATAAAGCATTCACTGCATTTGAAGGGGATGGGCAGCTGTGGCAATACACCAGAATGCCATTCGGGGTAACAAATGGTACATCATGTTTCCAACGAAAAATGGATAAATTTGTAATTAGAAATGAATTATCAGACACATTTCCATTTCTGGACAATGTCACCATATGTGGACATTCCATTGAGGAGCACGACCAAAATTTACAAAACTTCCGTGAAGCTGCAGAGAAAGAAAATCTCACAATGAGTGAAGAAAAGTGTGTTTACTCTACCGAAACTGTTGATCTGCTAGGTTATCGCATCTCTTATAATTCTATTCAACCAGACCCACAACGATTAGCACCATTACTCAATTTACCAATACCATCAAATCCAAAATCGCTTAAACGAATCATTGGTTTATTTTCGTATTACGCTAAATGGATTCACAAATTCTCTGACAAAATCCATCCTTTAAATATGGTTGATAAGTTTCCAATTAGCAAACATCAGATAGATGCTTTCAAAACTCTGAAACAAGAACTAGCTACAGTTGCAATGCAATCAATCGATGAAAACATTCCATTTACAGTAGAGACAGATGCTTCAGATTTTGCCATTTCAGCAACTTTAAATCAAGATGGTAGACCAGTAGCATTCCATTCTCGAACATTACAAGGATCTGAACAGCATCATTCTTCTGTTGAAAAGGAGGCACAAGCAATTGTTGAGTCTGTTCATCACTGGAAACACTTTTTACTTGGTAGACATTTCACATTAATCACTGACCAGCGATCAGTTTCATACATGTACGACTACAAGGCTTCTTCTAAAATCAAGAACGACAAGATTATGCGTTGGAGAATAGCACTCTCTCCATATTCATATGATATACATTATCACCCGGGAAATGTAATGAAGCTCTGGATACTTTGACTAGAGTAAAATGTGCCAGTGTTTGTTCGGAATCATTGGCGGAGATCCATGCAGCTTTATGTCATCCTGGTGTAACTCGCCTTAATCACTTTGTGAAAGCTCGAAATCTTCCATTTTCAATCGAAGATGTTAAGAAAACATGTCGAGAATGTCGTGCTTGTCAAGAAATCAAACCCAGGTATTATCAACCGACTAAAACACACCTTATCAAAGCCACTCAACCTTTTGAACGAATTTTGATTGACTTCAAAGGGCCGCTACCCTCCAGAATACATCCATTCTTGCTAACGATAGTAGATGAATACTCAAGATTTCCTTTTGCATATCCTGTTAAAGACGTATCTACATTAACAGTAATCAAATGTCTGACAAATTTATTTTCAGTATTTGGCACCCCTGGATATGTTCATTCAGATCGTGGGGCATCCTTCATATCAGAGGAACTCAAAAACTGGTTGCATACAAAAGGCATTCCTTCCAGTAGGACCACTCCATACAACCCTACTGGAAATAGTCAAGTAGAAAGGTACAATGGCATCATCTGGAAATCTGTTTTGCTTGCCCTTAAATCAAGGTGTCTTCATATCACTGAATGGGAAAAGGTTTTGCCAGATGCCCTTCACTCAACAAGATCGTTGTTATGTACTGCAATCAATTGTACACCTCATGAACGGATGTTCAGTTACAAAAGAAGATCAGCGACAGGTACCTCTATGCCATTATGGCTGATGCACCCTGGAGTCGTACTCATGAAACGCAATGTCAGACATAGTAAATATGAACCCTTAGTTGACGAAGTATAGATTTGATTGAAGCAAATTCACATTATGCCCATGTCCGGCTTCCAGATGGAAGGGAAACAACTGTATCAACGAAACAACTGGCACCAGTAGAACAATGCCGTCTTGATGTTCGTGATGAAGATTGTAGAGTAGAAAGCCATAATAATTCTAAAACCTTGCCTGTAGAAAGTGGTGTTGTAATGAATGAAAACCCCTGTAGTATTGTTGGATAACCACGATGCACAACAGCCAGAAGTTGTAGTACCAGATAATGTGCGAGACGATCTACGCGAATTCGAAGACCTCCGGAAAGACTCGACTTGTAATTATGGTAAAGTCACTGGACATTGTTGTGTTTTGGAAGTGGAAGTTCGGTACTTAAACAGCGTCGCTATGTTTAATTAGCCATCTGTTCTGGAAGCATTCGAGTATTTTCTATGCTAGTATATTTGCTGGTATATTTGTTTTGAAGTATTTACCCTCCTTCTAGAGGAGGGTGAATGTTATGATATTTGTCTTGTGTTTAATGTTGTGTTACCTATTATATTTATAGATTAGTTCAATTTTAGCTTCTTTGAGCCAATATTAAGCTGGCTATTCACAACAGAGGTCTCTTCATTTACTGGAGAAAACTGTCTTCGTCGTGGTGTTGTAGTATTATCAGCTACAACTCTTGTTGTGATGTTGCTAGAAGCACTGGTATTATTCGAGCTTGGAGATAAAGAATTGCTTGACAGCTGCCCGATGCTTTGTTGAAATGCTGGATGCATAACTATGCGTTCTGCTCTACGAGCAAGAGACTCTTCGTTTATCAAAGACTCTCCTGAACCTGAAGACTTTTTTATGGTGTGTTTTCGCGCGTCTTTGTTAACAATATGTCTCGCTTAGCCAGACTGTGCATCATAAAAAAACATTTGTGTCGCATAAATATAAATTTGTGCCATATAAAAATCATACAACAAAAAATAGTCCCTGACAAAAAATACATAGCACAAATAAAAATCTTGCCTTAAAAAAGTCCCTAACGTAAAAAAATAAAATAATAATGTCACATAAAAATAATATAGGTCATACAAACGAGAATTTGCTTTTGTCCGCTATGGCGCCTCATAGTAATCAGCATTTTTCAAAGAAGTTTACAAATTCCCAGACAGCTTTCCATGCTCTTTCATACAAAATCCATGTCTTTTTGAGCAGGAAGTATATAATCTGTGAATTATTTCCAGCAGAATATAACAAAGGAAGTAAATCAACAGCTTCTATATAAATAATACAGTTTAGAACTGCTTTTTGAAATTTTACTTTTAGGTTGATAGCATCGTGATGCTGTTGTCTAGAAATTTGTATAACATATATTTTTTTTGTTACAACCATTATAGAAATCAGTGATACGAATGATTAATTAAAAATTGGGATTTACAATTTTAACATTTTCTTCATAGAATAATTCGCAAAAATGGTATATTACAATTCACAAATTGTGAAATTTTATTTGTTCTTTGTCATCCTTTTTAATGTGGAATTTCGCTTCTAGTAGTTGAAGCATTCATCAAATAAACAAACTTTGTGCTTCAATGATGGTAATATATTGTGTATATTTTTTAGATTTGAAAGGCTTATTATAATTAATAATTATATAAACTTCTACACAGCATGGAAAATGTTTCTATTGGACAGTACCGCTCCCATGACACACCAAAAAATTTTGCACTAAGGTAAATATGTATATATACAAATAGAAATATATATATATGATATATAATCTGTTCTACTTAAATTAGCTCAAATTTTATAGTTTCATTGAGTTGATGGGTAAATCTATTTGGTACCATGTGTTTTTAGTCTTTTTTTTTTGGAGTTCGCAGAGATTACAGGGGTTATTTGAAGGCCAACTATAAGTAGAGTAAATTTGTGAATTTATGGTAATAAGTGAACCCTAATTAACTGTCTTTCAAAAATGAATGTTGAGAAGTTGTTAATGAAGCATACCTTTCACTTTGAAACTTTAGACTAGACTAAAAAAAATATTTGTTTTGATCGGGTCACAATTACAAATATTTTTTATCCTGTATTTACCTTCTTAGATATATAAATATATATATAAGTATATATAAATTAACTGGTTAACTGGTGTTCAATCAACTTGAGATTTGTGTTACAATAAATATATATATAGAAATATATATAACTTCGGATCCGTAACTTGGTTTGCAATAAAATTTCTTGGTAAGCTTGTATAGGCCCTATATGTTTACTCACAAAATTTGATTGCAAACAGACATAGAGATCCCAGGATATGAAGTCATCAGCAAAAAATTAGGAGGCCTAGGCAATACGAGTATTATTTTGGCAAAATGTTATGTTAATCATTTCACCCATTGCATTGAAAAGTTTAAATGCACATCCCTTAAACAGCTTTTTAATTTAAAAAGACTTGTTATCCAACTTTTTAAGGTCTTTAATTTAAGTCCAACATCATTATATGTGACAATTCCAGGGAATTTGATAACAAGCTATAATTTTTACTTATCAATATTTTTCTTTCGTAACGTCATCCTTAAAGGACGTCTAAATTTTGGGGCGAAGAGGGTTTTGTATTTTATTGATTTCATTGTCTTTTGGGGAGAATAGAGGATTATACAAGTCGTTTTGTTCTCAATTTACATGAGAAGCATTTTAAATGGAAATTTTAGTGGTTTTTTATTTTAGTTTGTTTTTTATCCAGGGAATTTTTCTTCTAAGCTTCAAGAATGGAAGAGAATATCAAGACGGACATGGGGAGGGGATGTTACCTATAAAGCCCATAGCAACAGAGTTGTTTTTCTAATTTTAAGAAACACGTTTATAAAGAACAGAATACTGACACTTTACGTCCTTTTAACTGAACATGTGTTAAGAACATTGATAAAACAATATTTTAATTTTCAGTGCTCTTTCTAATAGTAAAAATAAAAGAAATGCTTATATCCTTATTGAAAATGAAAGTTAAGTACACACTTTTTAATAAGCTCAGCCTATTAGTGTCGCACACACACAAGTCGACACTATTGGTTAGGTTCAAACGGAAATGAACTAATGCAACAAACGATAGGTTTTAATCCATAAACGCTAAATAAAAATACAAAACTTTACTTAAAAAAATACAAAAAGAGCAAATAATAAAAAGAAAGCAATCAAGAACGCACAAACAAAAAAAGATATAGAAACATAAAAACAAACAAAATATCTTAGTAAACCACTTTCACTAAACCACCACCAAACAACATCACACACAAGCTATACACACATACTAAGTAACAACACACACATGAATCCACTATAATGCTAAAATGTAAAACGCAACAAAACTAATAATACAAAAAACAAAAGAACTTTACAAGTATAACACAATGGGCCGTTAACAGACATAAGAACAGAGGAACAAGGCAGCAATAACATACATTAAAATACTAACATGTAACATAAAGTTAATGACGTGTAACATTTAACATAAAACTTAAAGCTAGGAACACACACCAGAAATAAAACTATACACACACTACAAATAAACACAATCTTCAAGGATGCGTAGATGCTGGCACTGCTGTGCCTCAACAGCAGCAACACAGCCCACTACTCAAAGTTTCTTATTTTTTTTGACATTTTTAGCACTAAATGTGTTAAGCAACAGTTGGTTTAAATTTCCATGTTCATGTAAACGTAGGCAATTGAACAAATTTTCTAACCAACGACCTTAGGCTTTGTTTCCTATAAAAATTATTCTTTAATATTTGCATTGCTTCCTCATAAAATTATTTTTTAATTTCGCTATGTTTTTCTCCAAAAAAATTTTCTTTAATATGCATTGTTTCCTTAGAAAATTATTCTTTGATTTTGCACTTTCCTCCAAAAATTATCCTTCAATTTCGCATTCTTTCCTCAGAAAATTATTGATATGATTGATATAAAAATATGATTTTACTGTCTACTCTGGTCTTCTCGTGAGCCTGTTGTTTTGATTATTCATTTGCTTACCGATTTGTTTGCTATATTTTTATTTAAATATACTTATACTTTATGGAAAAATAATTTGAGTTGGTACCCAAACACAATAACTGTGTTTGGGTCGGAAATCGGCGAAATACTGGGAAAATAAAAGAATGTAGAAAAATCTCGACCCAAACTTTTTGTGGTCGGTGAGAAATTGCGAAGGTCGGTCGGAAAACGGCAAATGAAAAATTTTTTAAGGACGGCCTTAGCGATAATTTTATTGTTTTTTTAACTAATTATCGCTAAATAGCTATCGATAATTATAGCTTGTTATCAAATTCCCTGGAATCGTCACATATACATCGGGTTCCCTGTAAATTTAATGTTCTGGAAAAAGACAAAAGGAAAAAAGTTGAGTAATTAATTACAATCCTTATAGAATTAAAATTTTCTTTTATGACAATTCGCTGAAACTTATATCCTCTAAATGCTCAGGTGACTTATGGCGCGAACACATAAAGTCTGTGTACAAAATTATCACATCGTCATGTTGTTATCATCATCTTGTTTAGGTTTTCCGCGTTTCATGTACTGCCAAATGGCCAAAACGTGCTTTTCCAGAGCTTTCATAAATCGTGTGTTGCGCACTATTGGCACCTTTACCTGACTGTGGAAAATGTTATAAAAGCGCGTTGCACATGGATTAAGTCAAATTTTACAATATGAAATTATTTAAGTTAGTTTATTTAAATGCAAAACCCTAATGTGTCCAGCAATTCCTTTTTTTTTTGCACTTTATCAACATTTTGCTGAGACTGCTTGGTAGGATTTCTTGGCAAAACAATTTGTTGTTTGGGTGATTTTTCTAGTTAAATCAATTTTGTGTGTTATATTGCCAATTAAAGGTAAAAGTCCACTTTAATCACAAGAAGTTGTACATCAAAACAAACACACAAACTTCAGTGGCAATAATTCAAGAAAACTTATTGGTCTAAATAAACTGATGTAAAAGTCAGAATATGCTGTTGATCTCCCAGCACTCATAAAAATTTCAATATTGTGCTGTATTGGCCACTTAATGCTTACTCCTTGAGCCGACATGTCAAAAATAGACATGATTTCACTTTAAAGTCTTATCCATGGAAATCGAATTTCAATATTTAGGATCAAATTTTGGAAAGTGACTCCTGGAAGTGTCATACCATCTGCCAGGCTTCGTAAAGAAGTTAAAGAGCCAGGGCTTGCTCAGGAGGCGTTGGAAATGGTTGAAAAAAGAAAAGAAGAAGAAAAAGAAGAAATCATAATACATTGGCAGGAGAAGTTGTTTAGCCAAAAAGAGTTTGATTATTACAGTGATCCATTAAATTGCAATAGCTCGTTAGAACAAAAGTATCACGAAGATATAGAAAATATTAAAAGGTTAGGAAAGTTAACTATATGTTTGCAATAAGAATGGTATGTTTTAGAAAAGTTAAAAAGTAATAAAAAACAAAGATCGTTTAGGGCTTAAAAGAACACTCACTTGCACAACGAATTTTTAGTATGATTGAATACATTTAATTTTTAGCAAGAATTTAGTAGATCAAGCATATTTTATGGCGATAGTTTTTGTTCTAAGGCCATTTTACATGGAATTTTTTCTATTTTATTTAAAACAAATAAAAGAGAATGCAAATATGATATCCAATTTTTTAAAATAAAACTTAGAAAAATTGTTAGATATGCTCTGTTACTGTATGTACTTTTTTATGCATTTTAAAACTTTTCCAAACATGTGTATATGCTCAGAAATTACTACAAATATACCAGCATGTATGGATTCAGATATAATTACATTAAATTGTGTGTAAAAGAATTGTGTGTATATATATTCAGAATGCATGGTGACCGATTAAACAAGAAAGTATTTACATATACAGATGGTGATTCCTTTACTTTCCTCGAAGAATTTAATCCTATGACTTCAAACCAAAATGGAGAAAGTTCTATCCTGGTAGAGAAAATGTCAAAAGTTAAGTTTAGTAACACAATGAAGCCACCCTTTAATTCAGGTTTACGCAGAAGACGTTTAGTTATTGACAAACCAACAGAGACAGTGAAACGCAATCATGTTATTACCACGCCAAGTAAAACAATGCAGATAATGCTTGATTTAGGTGTACCTGATAAAAATATTGAAGATGAAAGAATGATTTGCACTGTAAAGGTAGATTTATGTTTATTAAAGCTTTTGAAAGTCAGAAAAGTTGAACTGGCTTAATTTCTTTATATTCTTTAACCATGCTTTACATGTAAACCCATAATGTATTCCATTATGGGTATAATTGTAATAAATTAAAATTAGCGGTTAGAATACATTTCTAATGCTGTTTTTTGAATTGTAGATTGATGCTAATGGTCTCATAGTAATTAAGCCTGATGTAAACACAGATGAAGTACTTAACATAGAAACATATCATGCAACTCGTTCAGTTTACCAATATACCATTGAACATGCTTCAAAAAGTATGACTAAGCAAGAACAAGAACAAGAGGATAGATTATTCACAGAACTTTATAATCGTCACTCACAATTAATGACGTCCCATGTTGGAAATGAATTACTGCCTGTTCCACAAAAGAATGAATTGTTCACGTACAATCTATGTGAAATTGTCTCTGCAAAGAACTTTGAATATAATAACTTGTATGTGCAGTATTTTCTTGATTTGCCAGAGGGATGGGAATCTGGATCTAAGCAACTTCTTGGTGTCACACAAAACTGCAGCATGAATCAGGTAAGTAAAGCCACACCAGAACTATTTGGTTAAACTGCCCTTGTAACAGGTTCTATAACACTGACTCTATAACAGCTTCATTCTAATAGCTGCATTCTAGACACAATTTTGATGTAAGATCTACTCTTAAAGGCCAACATTGTGACTTGAAATACAGTATTTTACTACTTCATTCAATCCCTATTGTCAAAAGCATTGCAGCTTTTTTACAAACAGTTTTCATATATATTCATATGGCCTCTTTACTTGACCTTTCAATGTATCTATTCCCTAAACTTGAATTTTTCCTACATATTAGGACAATGTTGCACATTTTTCTTTTCCATTTGAATTTGAACTGCTACTAAGATGGGCAGAAAACTCACCTAACCTGTTCGTGAAATGGCCAGTGTTGTACCTGCAAGTTTTTTCTCTGGATTCATGGCAACGTCATCGACTTGAAGGCTATGGATATTGTCAACTTCCCGACGTGTCCGGAACAACTGAGGTTAAAGTTGACACTTGGCGACCAAAAGGGGATAGCGCATTTGATGAAATGAACCGTTACTTTATCGGAGGTACACCAGAGCTAAAAGACTTATCATATATAACTGATCCTACCTATGACGATGCTGGCAAAAGAAACAGCAAGTTTTATTTTCAAACTGTATCTTCTGGAAGTGTTGTGTTGAGATTCAATACAATGTTTCAATCCAAGTAAGCTGTTTAATTAATTTTTTAAACTGCCAATAAAAGGAACCACTGTTATTACTTATTATGCTGCATAAAATTACTATTCACAACCCCTCCCCTTTTAAGCTGTAATTTGTTACCTCAAGTACATTATCGTCAGTACTTATTTCCATGACATTTTTATGAGTTTCTTTTCACATGTGAGAACTTGTAAAAGGTTAAAATAGAGGTATGTTGGTGAACATAGTAAATTTGTAAAGCTGGGAATGTAATGATTGAAAAAATATGGAACAAAAATTGAAACAAGTGAAACAAAAACTGCTTCAAGGCTAGCCAAATAATATTGGGAAAAAACAGATAGAAGGGATAGCTAAAAAATAATTATTTGAGGAAAAAAATAGACCCTGAGGTCAGTCATCTGGACATCGTAATTATCTGGGGGAACAACACAACTCCAAAGATAAACAACAAAAATAACTTAAAGAAAGTGATTGTTACGATAGCCAAATATAATTATTTGAGAAAACAAGCACAGCACCAAGGATAGACAAAGTAATTATGCAAAAAACGAACACAGTACTAAGGGAAATCTAAAAAAATTATTTGAGGGAATAAACAGCACCATTGAAAGTATGAAATAATTATTTGAGGAAACAAAGACAATTCTGGCAATAGGCAAAAATATTGTCTCGGAAAACAAACACAACTCTTAGGATAGCCAAAGATAATTATGCAAGGAAAAACCTCTTTGGATAACTGAAAATAATTATTTGAGGAAACGAGCACAGCACCAAGGATAGACAAAGTAATTTTTCAAGGAAACGTACACAGTACTAAGGGAAGTCTAAATAAATTATTTCAGGGTACAAGCAGTGCCATTGATAGTAAGAAATATTTATTTGAGGAAACAAAGACAATCCTGGCAATAGGCAAAAAGTATTGAAACAATTACCGTAAATCCTCTAACGCCCCCCTTTTTTAAATGCCTCGGAAAATTAAATAAACGCCCTGGGGAGGAGGAAATGAACACACTAGTAAGGAAAGTAAGGGAAGTCAAAAAATTATTTGAGGAAACAAACATAATTCCATAGAAAATCTGACATAATTATTTAAGGGAACAAAGAAATCCCTTCTGAATAGGAAAAAATAATGTCTTAGGAACCGAAAACAGCCTCTGGATGAACCAAAATGATTTCTTAAGAAACAAACTCAGCCCTGAGGATAGCCAAAGATAGTTATATGAAAAAAACAAGCACTGTGTACCAAGGAAGTCCCGAAATAATTATGTGAGGAAACAAGCATAACACCAAGAATAGCTGAAGATAAATTTTTGAAGGGACCAACACGCCCTCAGGGATAGGCAAAAAGATTATCTTAGGAAACAAACATGACCCCAATAATAGCTAAAGAAATTATATAAAGAAACAAATAATTATTGGAGATAGCCAAAATAATTATTTGGGAAAAATACATGGAACCAGCTAAAAAAAGTTATCTAAGGAAGCAGACGCGGCCTTGACGTTAAAATATAATAAGTTATAAGTATACACCATAGTTCCTTTCTTAACTCCCCCCCTCCCTCCTATCTTTAGCTGCCTCTTTAGAGACGCTATTTAACTTGTTCCCTTTATTTAAACAAAATTTCATTAACAATCTATTTTATTTTCATTTTAAGAGCGGCAGATGATAGTACAAACTTATCAACATCAAAATGGAAAAAGACGTTGCGAAAAGCCGGGTAAAACTTTTTTACTTATCAATTTCGTCGACATGGTTTCCACTTTGTTTTACTTTTAAAATGCTAGACGTGTTTCTTGAAACCAAGGAAGACCTGATATTACATATACAGCTTTGACAAAATTTCATATTACGAAATTATTATTTGCGAATCGCAATTGGAATTAGTAACTTCGAATAACTGTATTGTATATTAAACCAATCGAGATCCCATTCGAAAAAGTTGATACCCGCGATATCGCAATAATTCGTAAAATTGTTCTCAGAGTTAAAGACTGCAATTTTATTTACACAAAAAAACAAAATGCAGCTGATGCCAAAATCGTAACAAATAATTATAAAAAGTGTACTTTTTGTGTGAGTGTGTTTATGCGAAAGTGTTATCATCCGCGAAAATCTAACCCCGAGAAATAATATATTATGCGATCTTTTATTTCGACAAGTAAAAACACGCAAGACACCCACGCGATATTTGATTTGTTATAGCCCTGAAAAAGCCATAAACTGTCTGAATAATAAAATAAGAGTGAGAGAATCCTTGAACAAAAATGTAAAACAGTTTTTAGACGTGTCCGCTATATTGAGGTTTGTTCCATGGGAAATGTAAATTGGGACCTTGAAATGACGTCCGCTACAGAGAGGTGACCGCTAAAAGGTTTACGATATAGAGGTTTTGCTATCAGAGTTTGACCGGCGGCATTTCATCCGTTCCTGAGAAAAAAATCCGTTGTACATTAAGTGTCCGCTATGAGGAGGTTTTACTGTAATCTCGCTGGAATATGACTAAATTGGAAAAAACCTCCGTGCTTGCCCTGCGTATAAAGAAATTAATCGTACCCAGGAGATTATACCATATTCACTTGATTTTTGCTTTTTAACAAATGTTTGCAAATACATCATATACAGTCTTTTGTTTATAAGAAACATAGTTACTCTAAATTGCTAACTAAAAAATATTGAGAAAATTAAAAAAAAATGTGTAGATGGACAGGAGTCTTGCTGCTGAAGGTATAAAACAACTTACACAGGCTAAAAACGTATACGTAGCGTTTGTAACCTGCGTAACACACTTAAGTTAAATTCACGCTGAAAACGCCGCGCCTTGCCGCATGACCTTTGCGGGGGTTTTCGTGACCTTTGCGGGGTTTTTCATGACCTTTGCGGGTTTTTTTGTTTACGTTAAATTTAAAAATACATTTTATATTTGCATACAACAAAAAAAACACGCGATTCCAGAATAACAAAGAAACATGGTCGTATCAACATGCGGAAACGTGAAACGCTGTGGAAAGTTTGGGTTTGATCCAAATTTGAATATTTTTTTTGAATTTAGCTTAAGTTCGTAGTTTAAAATAGAATTGTAATAAACGCGATGTTAATGCATTCACCCCGTCCTGCTAAATTTTTACTTATGTATGTTTTACACTTAACGAAATATTGTAAATGACGTTCAGAATGAAGTAGCCATAATGTCAAAAATCCCCACTTTTTTAGCTTTACCAGTCAGTGTAGTGGTCTATAGCGATGTAGACATCTCTAACCTTTAATTCCTTTGTTTCTTTCTAGTGGGTTTGCTGCTGCCGTTGATTCTCTCACGCAAGTGTTAGGTAGGTCGTTGTCTCCATTTAAATAATTTCAATCCTCATTTTGAACATATTTACGTTTCATACTTTGTTTTTGTAGATGCGTTCCATCGAGCACGAAAACGAATGCTGTCTGCCCGCTCGACGCTACCGGTCATAACATGAAAGTCGTTATTGGATTATTTTTACACAGACTATTCTAAAGTTTTATATTATCAGATGTACATATATTTATATTGTGAATAACGTACTTGGATTACTTTTGATGTGACCCTTTCCCTTGTAGATGGCCGAAATGCAGGTTCAAACATGATAAAATTTTAGAAATCAAATTCTTTAATCGCCTTGTGGTGTCAGCTAAAAAGTTACTTAAAAAAGTTCATAGTCAGGCCTAAAAATCAAACAAACAAACAAACAGAGTTCAGCCTAGTTTCCATTTATCGAATTTTCTCCAGCGATAAGCCTAGTTAACTAAGCTTTCTTCGAGGATATCAAATTCAGCTTAGAAAGCTTAGACGCAAACAAATGTCGGCGCCAGTCCCTAAAATTCAAATCCACCTCATAGCAAACCCCGAATTACAATTACCTAATGAGCACAAAGTTGGCGTGGTCACATCTTACAAGAATTAAGTAAGAAAAGTTATGCTGGATCTCCTAGCTATCCGGCGATCGATTTTTTGAGATTTTGTGGTTTGAGCATGGGCATTGCAAATTTCTCAATAGTTGGCGGTCGCTAAAAAAAGTGGAAACCGTTTTAAACTTGTAGATCGCTAGCTTGCTTGCTAGGCCAATTAGATCAAGAGTTTCTGTTTTTTGCATATTTTTCCAAAAATATTAATCGCCGGAATGGCAAATGGAAATCAGGCTTGATAACTAAAAATGTTGGTCGAAAACTTAATATGCGAATATCTTGAGAGCAGAAATAACATTTTGTTGAAAATATTTTTTAACTCATAAAATGCTGCATGTACTTCATATAGCCATATTACATACCTTCATCCGTGTTTGTCGCAAGAAACACGATATAAAAAATTACGAGAGTTACTTTATTGCGACTCAAAATTACTTTTTTATTTTATCGTATTCGCGACCAAAGAGCTCTTTAAGATAGACCTTCGAAGTTAGTCTCAAAGAACTTTGGGAAATGAATTTTTACGCAAAATTAAATCCTTCCGCAAAATTTGAAAAAGAACTGATCAGCGAAATTTTCACTTTTAGATGGCTAAACCAGACCGATTCACGTTAATTTTGATCGCCGAATAACTTTGTCATTTATTGGTAGCACTTTTTCGGCCATTTTACAAAGTAACAAAAGCATCAATTTGTGCAGTACTTCTTTTGAAGATGCGTATGTTAGGTAAGCAGCGTTTAAATTGCTCTAGTCACATTTTCTAACACGTCTGCTTTTTACAGGATAATCCACGCCAGGGAACAAAATGTTCCCCAAAATTTGAGAAAAATGGGCATGCTTACGTCAGCAATAATTAGCACATTTTAGAATTTAAAAACTAATAATTGCGTGCTTGTGGTGGATTGTAGAAGCGAACCCTGTATTTATTGACAACCTTTTTGACAGGCTTTGTGAGTCACACAGCCTGGAAAGTTATGAAATGAATTATTTTGTTTATCGTTTTATCATTTTACAAGGCGAAACGAAAAAATCTCCAGGGTTTTTTAAATAAATCTTTCAAGTAGTTGCAACACAAATTTTGTCTTGTTTTTAGTTTTCTCCTAGCTTAACATATATAACATACACAATTGAAATTCTAAAATGAGGCTTAAGGCGGATGCATATGAAAAGTACTTTCTCAGGCTTACAATATGCTTATCTGTTACGGTCAAAACACTCAAGAAAAGTTTAACAAAACAAGCAAATGAGAATTGCCACTTGAAGATCTGAAACTCGAAACTATAGTGGGCAAAACATAATTGTTTTATCAATTCATAATAATGCCTTGAATAGGAAGCTTTTGTAATTAATACTGTCGTATGAAAAATTTTAACTGTAGTATTGTTGTGAAGAAAAACTGCTTACGAAACAAAAAAAATAAAAAGTTCACAAATTTTCTTAGGCTTAACGTAATGCTTAGCATATGCTTTAAAATTGACCAAATATAAGCCTACAGATACATTGTTTGTAAGCCTATTCGCGGAAGAAAGAACAACTATGCTATGCTATGTTGCTTTTTTGATACGATACTCATGTTCTTGTAATATTGAACCTTTTTTTGAAAATGAGTATAACAAACATGGTTGGAACATTTTCCTTTTTTGCACACTATGGAATAACGTTAGCAGCGAAGTCAGGGTACAGTTTTTATATATATTAATAAAAACAAATAAAAATGTTCTACAAAATTGTTTGTGCCTCGACAAACATAGTGTTGATGGCTAACTAACATTAAATAACATTACAACTTCGAAATAGTGACAAGACCTACAACAATCTACCACATATTAGTTCGCTAAGAAAATGCATCTGTTAAGCACTACTCAAAGACATAACCACGGAGGTAAAGGCAACAAAACCTGATTATATAAATCCTCCGTTAAGGCTCATCTCCACTCGACGGGCAGAGCGGAATAATTAAAGATTCTAATTGGCTGGAAATCAATTCCGCCAGCCAATCAAAATATTCAAAATCATTCAAATTCAAAATATCCGCCTAGTGAAAAATTTTAAAACAAAAGAAACTACGTCTGCAGCACTCTGATCTGAGTGAAAAATTTCGACTTTCCGTGTTCTTACACAAATATCTCCCTTCCTTTACTCTGTTTCTCTTTAGGTTTTCACAATAATGTAATTACAATATCAATCCAAGAATTGAAAAAATATGTTTTTAAAGTAGCAAAGAAATGAGAGCACTAAGTGTGCAAGAATAAATAATTCAAATATTTAATTTGTAGTTATATAGTGGGGAAGTACGCTCCTCGTTTGTCGCATGTTGTCTTCACGAAGTCCATATGACTGGCATACAACTTTACTTCTTTGTCAACAGCCAACCAGCGCACGGCTTTAGCATCGTCGCCGGCTTCTAACGGTATTTTTCCAACAGTGGTGCCGTCGTCGTCGTGAAAGTTGACGGCGACGGTTTCCATCCAAGAATTATCTGTGTTTCGCGGATCGTCAACATAACCTTGGTAAATCTAAAGACAAATTTAATAACGTGACGTGAAAATATAAACATTCAAAATTTTATTCCGCGAGTATTTATTTTTTTTTCTTTGAAAAAAAATTGATTTTTCCCACGAGATTGCCATTTTCACATGCCCAAGCTATTCTATTAAAACTTGGGCCGTTTATTATATTGTCTATTTTAATCGTTTATTACAGAAATACGTTTGTGTAAAGTAAAAAATCCAGTAGGAGTGGCCAGCCTGGACAATATTTTATTCAAATGCGATACGCGGTTTTCAAACAAACAAATAAAAACAACAAGAACAAAAAACTCACTACTTCTCCATGCGTAAACAACTCATCTATAAGTTTTTTCGTACCCTCCCGCTCGCTCTCTTCTATGGAATTCATCGCTTCTTCACCGAATTCACGTTTGAGAGTCAAAGACACTTGTTCACCATTGTCGACCATACCCTGCAAAGAAGTAATACAAGGCCGTCAGAAGACCGTTAAACTTCTGCTATTGAAGTTCCAACTAATATCAAAATAGTATTATCAATGAGTTTGACCTAAGCCTAACTTCGCAAGAAAAAAATGCTCTAGCTTTTAAAGGTTTTTTAAAAAGAAAAGGAAATTTTTTTTTTCACATGAGTTGTTGAATTTAATAGGACTGGTCACGAGTTATGGCTAACAAATGGCGTGTTGGTATTTAGGCTTTCTTTCGACGCGTATTGTCACGGAGTCTAAGGATTAAGGAAACTCCAGAACAATTCTTTTTAGGTAACAATTCAATAATCATCAAATAAGAGGCTTTATTTACAAAAGCATTTATTAATTTCGCATTTCATTAAAAAAAGAACAGTATATGCGTAATTAACAAGAAGACGGTTAGTAAAAGCACTTACCCCCGGTACAGCCCATTCATATTAACAAGAGGACAAAGAAAAAGGAATTTACCGAAATGGGTAACCCATTCATATTAATAAGAGGAGAACGAAAATAGAACCTACTCCCGGTATAGCCCATTCATGATTATCCCGTCGTTGTATCGACACAAATTCCAAAATCGGTTTGTTGTCTGTTTCGTGTTTTAGCTGCTCTCCGTCACTGTTGCGCTTCCATCTAAACAACAAAGGTGGTGTGTCGACTACACGGACGCGCAATATCGAATTCTATTTCAACAATGTTTTTACATGTTTTTAAAGTCCGACTACTTGACTCCAAAGAAAATAATCCTAATACGTCGACTTTTTCTTCTTTTCTTTAGAAACACAAGTCACAACATTTTTCAAGGATGATAAATAATTCACTGAAAAAATGACCACTAAAAATTACAAGAAAAAAAGGGCATTTTACACAAAAATACAAAATCCCTTGATTGTTCCTGGATCGTCCCCAGAAGTGGGACTAATGTAAAGTTTTTAAGTAAATATTTACGCTAAATTCATACCGAGTAACAAGCGGGTCAGCCGCATGATTTGGTCCCCATTTGCCAAGAAGGCCTCTACCGGAGATTCCCGTACGGCCTACAGGATTTCTGAATGAAAAACAAGAAAAGTTAAACGTTAATATTAACAAAGATCGCAAATTTACATCGGGGAGAACATTCACACATGCTAAAGGGATTTTAAAAGAAAATGTCATGCACTAGGCTAAAAAAACAGCTCCAGGCTAGTATTTTTTTAACATTTCGGGATAAATATCAATACAAATGCAGGTAACTATAGTTTGCTTCACACAATCAGCAAAAAAATCACACAGGTATAACAAAGATTACCGCGGCTTGCCATCAATAAGATCATATTTTCCCATGTGACTGATTCTACGTATATTTTTATCCACCTCGTTAAACTTGATAACTTCAAACGCATTGTCACTACAAAAAAAAATACAATGTGGAGTCACAGAAAACAATTGCAAAACTTTTACAGCAAGCGAAAATTTCGTCGTCGATGCATGCTCGTAAGAAAATAATATCGGCTTAATCGCGAAAGTTTTCGCTCCTACGCAGAGGTTTAAAAACAGCCTTCTGCGTGCACTCAAATTACAATAGCAATAATGGCTGTTTCTTTCTTTAGTAAAATAAATAACGATTTTAATTACAATTTTGAACGCTGTATTTTCGCTTTGGGATTGATCGCATTGGCAAATTCCAACTTGATCTCATTCAGATATCCATGCAATTAAAGCAATATCTGTTTTAAAGTTTCTATTCTATAAATCACGCACATTATCGTGCAAGTTTGTTTCAGATTCCAAAAGCTCACTGAAAAAAAGAACACCCTTGTTGATACATATCTTTATTGGTACAAAGGGCCGTAGAAGTCTGCGAGAGTTTCATTGAAAACGTTAAAAAATATAGCTCCCCTGAGCATAACTTAAGGTCTGCTGTGAAAAGGGAAGACCTTGTTTAGGAAAACAACCCCAGACATAATATATTAGCAAAAAGGACGGAACTTCGAACGCCGCTTATATCTGAAAAGCTGAAAAAACAGACAATTTCCTCAATATTATTTCCAGGGTTGTACGTCTAACTTGTAAAACATGATCTCGATAAGCCTGGATCTTACATTTAGGCCACACTCGTTTTTAAGCATCACCTCATTTAAAAAGCTACAGGTCAACTAACTTTGCATTTTAACCGAACCTAAGTAAAAAGTCTCCTACAGCAACATAAACATTACAGTTGTAAGATCACGAAAGTTGCAACTGTACCTTGTATCTGGATCAGCCCATTCCGGTTTATCGTTCAATATCTTTGGGACTGTATACTCCACAGGACTATAATCTTCAAACTCGACGGTCCAAGGTGCCTTATCGTCAGGGACGTGGAATCGTTCAACATCCGAGCCTGGATACTTCCCTGTACGTGCTTTCACATGTGTTATCACAGGCTTGGTTTCTTCAACAGGTGATTGGCCTAAACAGAAACAACAGAAGTTCAGCAGGTAGCATGCACTGTTTGCGCTTACGTTTTCTGATGGTGTGGCCGGGGTCTTAAACGTTGCTGGATGCACACTGAAGGTAAACTGAACGTGTTTTGTCTTAAAAGATATAGCACTAAATGAAACATAAAGCATTAGAATTCTTATTCTCCCTAACGTTACAAAAAAGAAACTAATGAATTTCGCTCCTCGTCTTCAATAACTCATGTCACAACAACATCAACAAAGAATTACAAATTACCATTTGATTGGGCTTCTTCGCTCATTGGTGCACCTTCAGGAGAAGCAGATTCTATAAGAGCAAATCATGTCGTAAATTTACTCCCACATAAACAAAAAATACTTTTCAGGTGTGTGTTTTTATAAGAAAATTAACCAATACTCCGGAAAAAGCCCGCAACATTTCGCTTTTGTTAATACTCTTTAGTGTGGTTTAAAAAGCCAAAATTCTGAAAAATTTGTAAACAAAAAAATAAGATCGATATATAAAGAAATAAATCAAAAAGACCATTCTCATTGGCTTCTGATTTTTTACACCAGTTCTACCATGACAACAATGCAAAAACACAGGTAAATAAACATAAATTACCATTTGATTGGTCTCCTTCTTTGTTTACAGGTGCATCTTCTTCTGAATGATCTGGTGCAGCTTCTATAACAACAAAACCTGACTGTCAAAGCAAAGCCTCTCTACACACTTATATCAGGATTTCTAATTAGGGATTTTTATAAAACAAAATGAATGATAAAATTAATTAACAACTTTTTTAGTCTATTTTAATGTCTCTATATTACTTAAATTACAAAGCTGCTATATTTTCGTGACCAAAATGGTAGCTGGGTTGTTAATTACAACTTCGCAAAAAAGCTTCCCAAAGAGGGCAAGTTAACAAAGTAAGGGGTTAGGTATTCTTTGCAAAATTTATGGTTCTATTTTATTTATCTTTTAAGTTTTGATAATGGAAAATTTATTTGTAGAGTGTCAATAAAAGTAAAACAGAACAGAAAGACATGATGAAGAAAGGAAGAAATGAAGGAAGGAAATAACCACAGCACAACTGACCATAATTTTTAGCTCTCGATTTTCTACAGGGGCAACAGCACCGTAACAAGTCCATGTGTGAATTATTATTAAGTGGTTATTGTTTGTTAGTTCTTGAAAACTAAAATTAGAATGAAAAAATATGAAGAAAAATGGTGTTAATTGCTGCTACGCCTTTGTTGACAATTAATTCAGCTTTAAGGAAGTGATGATTGTCATACACATGTTTACAAAGTAGAAAATACATCTTTTCTCAATTTATCTTTCTCGAACTGAAAAATGATTGAAATTCCTACGATATTCAAATATTACAAACCACGAAAAAATATAACTTTTTACAGCATTTAAACTGGCAAAAAGACACCATAGAAATTGTCTCCAGGAAACAGGAACTACCTCACTAGATAACAATTTTGCACACATCCGACATACAACATTTCCTGTTCAAACTATTATAGTTTCGTATCATTATATGCCTAACAAATAATAAAATCACGCAGCATAGTGAAGGTAACAGATTGACAGGTTTAAAGTTAAATGATGTGGTTATACTTGTGTAACTACATAAATGATGATTTTAGCAAAAGAAATCAACACCCTATCATACATTTATAATACAAAACACAAAACAAATAATTTTAAATGTCAAACATCGAACGTAAAAACTATCCGACACTGGCTCTCCTTTTTTTTACGAAATCTTCTTGTTCGACTATCCTTTTCTCTATTTTTTCTTTTATTCATAGTTTCTTGTTAAATTATAAACATATCAAAGGAAACACTTTGAAAAAAAGAGATATATTTACATAGTTATATGTCCCATAATTTCCCATACATTCGGGTTATTTTTTCTAATCTGCTGTGCTCAACTAAATAACCTTGACTGAGTACTAATGGGTGGACAAAAATGCACAAAATACCAATGCAGAAAATATGTACGACAGGTCTGAGGACAGGTGTACTTATGTATTTTTCAATGAGATAACAACTGGTCTGTTTCATGTTATCCAAAGTTTTACTGTATAATTGTATATAGCTTTACAAGACATTAAAAATTGGTTCCGGAAAACACCCCTTAAAATTTAAAATAGGAAAACAAGCTGATTTTATACTATATGCCATAAAAGTCAGTTTTTGCCTACCTTTAACTTTGATGAGAGTCATGGTTCATGTATTTCTCTTGATATCTCTACCCTTTTACTCTTCCAAAACTGACATGCAAGCACAAAGTCAAGCTCTTATATAGAAGCTCAGAACACAAAGCTGAAGCTGCAAGTTTCATATGAAACTAAATTTGTTTTAACATGTTTCAGGCAATTACATGAAGACAATACTAAATTTGGTATGCAAGATTATTAAATTAAATTGAGTTGTAAATATATATAGCAAATTGAAATTTATTTATTTATTTATTTTATCTATAAAATATTTATACAGGATAGGTCGATTCAGTTTATATACATAATGTTTACATATATATTTACAAGTGTAAAATAACTGCTTTCCAAACGAGTCCTGTCATGCTGTTTTTATAATAGCATAGACATACTCCCACACACTGAAGGCAGGATATCAACAATATAGAAATATGAAAAAATCATGAGTAGACATGTACACCACGCCTTAAAACACGCCTAAAATAACTGATGCTTCACAGTACCAAAACGTTCCTGAAGAAGCGAGTCTGAAACTGCTGTATTCATTAAACTAGCAAGTTCTGTGAAAATGTGGATATTTTCACAGGACTTACACCATATAGAAAAGAAATAGTAAAGCAAAACATCTGAAGATATGTAAATTGCTGATCAACAAACATGGGTCAAATTCAACGTATAATGATTTAAAACTTTAGAGAATTTGATGTTCTTGTCATTTTAATGAATTAAACATAGAAATATTTTGCAAAACATAGGCTAAAACTTTATCATTATATGAAGCACTTGGTGTCATGTGACGTTTATATAATTTTAAAACATCACACTTTAACAAAACAGATTTTTGTCAGATTTATGTAAATCATTGCGTCACAAATTTTTTACACACGCTTCAAATTCTCAAATATACATTTTCTTCCAGGTGTTTTTAGAATAAAAATTGATCTGAGCACTTAAAATAACACAACCTTAAAAAATTGTCAGTCTTATTGATAACACTAACTACTGGTACCTAGAAACTGTAAATTAATAGAAAAGTAAAGTATCTTGTGTTTTTTAAATAATTTGATATTATTTTGTTATAGCTACTTGCTTTTTCTTTATGGAATTAGAAAAATTTAAATTCGTTTATTATTTACAGAGTTTTGTATTTTTCAAATACACGAAGGAAGTTGTTTTGCTGATTGCCAAACCTTCTGTTTCACTCCCTCGTAAGATCTTCTGTGAAATTCTGTTTATTTGAAAGGAACAGTTTTGATACAAGTTTCACAGTTATACACCATACACTGCAGTTTAGATAATTAACTTAGAAATCAATTAAATCTTGCTGAAATATTATTATTCATGGGTTCCTTGCACTAACCCATGAATAATAATATTTTTTTGTTATATATAGAGGATAAAAACTCAAAATCTTTTTTGGAGATTTGATTTAAAATGCATATTTGCTTTATAGATATTTACTTTCACAGATTTCCATCTGACCATCCTGATCTTATGACACTCATACATGAATATCTTGTTAAGTTGCACAATATTAAATTGTTTTACAGTGTGATATTATACCCTTGATATCAAGGGTATAATATCACACTGTAAAACAAAAGTAAAGTTTATTATTTCGTTTTAGACACTTTTTTAAGTGCTTAAAAATATACACATTTTTGCTTTTAAAGCCATTATGCTTGTTACAATTTTTTGGGCTTAACACAGCATTCGTCTAATCACAACAGTATATTGTGTCATGTTTAGGTGGAAAGCTTTTAAGAATCCAGAGCGTAATGTGGATTATTGCTATCTTCAATGTAGACAAGCCATAATATGCTTGAATGACAGCAGTCGATTTTAGAACCTTAAAAAATAGGCAAAGGAATGTCTAAAAAATCCTCTATACTCTTTAAATAAAACTACAAGTTGTATTTAAAAAAAGGATTAATCTTGTATGATTCTTCATGATTAGTATAACTCAGACATCTTGAGTTCAAGTAAAAGGAAGTACAAAATGAAGTCATAATAGTCAGTTGTACAAACTGTAAATTCACAAGGTTTTGTTTCAGCAAATCCATTTATGTTTCAGCTTAATTGCTTTGCTAAAAAACAATACAAGTACATATACCTTCATATTCTTTTGTTCCACCCTGTTTAGTTGGCTTACAACCAAACAAATTCCCCATGTCCAATTACAATGCTTAAAGCTTTAATGTATTGGAAATATTTTTTTGTAAACACACTGATATTCCATGCAAATCATGTCTTGCTTATCAGTGAGTCAAACAAAACAAAACAAAACAAATCAAAACATGATACTAAGTGTCAACAAAACTTACGACAATTGAAAAACAACTGACTTGTCAAAACATGTCATATCGTGTAGAAACATAAGCACCTAAAAATTTCATATACTTAATCAAAAATTCCATACACAAAAACTTACTGTAAAAATCAATTTTTGGACACTTTTTAACTGGTTCAGTATTCATTTTTATAGAACTTTGCTTCTTAATAATTATACACTCAACATAGGATGCATTCGCCCACAATTACTTTGATATAATATATCTACATAGAAAAAAATATAGTAAACATATATTAAGAAAACATACGCAACGAAACAACAGAACAATATAATGTGAATGCAAACTAAACATCACATTCGCCTGATTTAACAAACCTTTTACAATTATATTTCTGTAAAAGATCACTGCACTTAGGAAACATATCGATGGGGAGGGTTTATTATGTCTGTGTACCTTGCAGAAAGACATTTGCACTGACTTATTTTAGTCAAATCTGGATTATAAGCATCAATTTGTGGCTTTATCTACATTATATATATATTTTTTCTCAATAATGATAAAAATTCATAAATTATTGTTTTTCTGATAGTATTATGCTATACAATACGTGACAAAAAATGGCATGTATGACACTACCTTTGACTCTCACGGCTCTAACTGTATATATGAAAAAAGGTAAGAAAGAAGAAAGAACAGAAGTCAGAAGACAAATTGGATATATAAAATATAAAGTATTAATGTCCCTGAGACAAATATTTTAAGGTGTACATTATATATATTTATCATCAGCAAAAATTAAACCAAATTTAGTATGTTGGCTTGTCTAATTCACATCAGCACTTGGAAATTGACAACTTGAATGCCCACAAGTAAACAAAGCAGGCAAGCAATTAAAAAGACTGTGTATGTGCAAAGATACCTACGTTGATAAATTTTAACTTTCTTTTTTGTTTGCATTTGCTGTCTGAAAAACTATTTCTTAATTTAACTTAACCTACTACTAAATGAACTTTTACTACCTTCAGATTTTGGTGTTTGGTATAAACTATCAATTTCAGCTTTTCCAAGGCTAATTGCACAATAATAAAAGGAGCAAAAAAATATATTTGGTTATTAAGTGACCAACAATTTTCAATCACAATATAGTTTGACTATATATTCAAAGTCTTAACAACACTTTAAAAGTCACACTCTTTTGAAAAATTTTAATATCATTTCAATATATTTACTTTAGTGAACGTATGTTGTAAATACTTTTGTTTTAATCTGTATTAACTGGTTTACTATCATTTTGGAATTTACCTGATGATGAGTTTATTAAAAGTCGAAATATACCGTTATTGAAAATTGGTGGTCACTTAATAAGAAAATATAGTTTCAGCTTGTAGGGGCTTGGGGCAACAACTCACTGACTATAGCTGGACTTTCAACAGATTGTTATTTAATCACTAAAAACAGAAATATATACAGAGAAGGAGAAAAAGCTAAATAAACTACTGCCAAATGGAAATTTTGAAACAAAGTGGACTGACAGAAGCGGAATGAGAAGTGGAGAAAGGTAGTGCGAAGGCAACGGGAAAGCAAAACTAATCAAAAAACATAAAAAATATTAGAAATGACACTTACTAAAAACTCAGTGGCTGATAGCCCAAGTCAACTAAGTGCACTAAACAGCATCAAAAAATAATAAAATGATTTTTAGCCAACAGCGAGAGAACAAGGGGTGATACATGTGATTGAACAAGACAAAAAGGAGATAACACATAGGAGGGAACGCAGACACAAAAGTAAACAAAAGATAGAGATAGATAGATAGATGTGCATATTTTACATGGCTAGCCTCACAAATATCGAGGGATATACTTTGTCTATTATTTCCAGGAGGGGCCATGGCTTAGATGGAGAGTCCTAGAGTATTTAATGCTCATTTTGAGCTACGCAGACCCAATTAGAGCCCGCGCTCTACTAGACAACTCCCGGCAACATCCAACGGCCCACACAGTGTGCCATCTTCCCAATTTCCCTCACATGGCTTGGGTTAAGCCGGGGCTATGGTAACATTCACTCGCCCATGTTGAATCGCCGTCAAGAGGAATCGAACCCCGGTCTCCCGCACAGAGTACGAGAGCTATAACCACTAATCTACGGCGCCACAAAAGATATCACCTGACTGTGTAAATGCAGTTTAGTTGAGAACATGATTGGTCAATTACTAGCAGACTAAACAGAGTTTTTTATTAGACATTTGGCACCTTTTTTGAGAAAAAATTTGAAGGGTTGGGACTCATTGGTTAGGGCGCTTAGATAAAGGAGACTTATAATAAAATTAGCAACTGGTACGTCTACCATTCAAAAATATTTTTAATTCACAAAACAATATTATTATTATATATATATATAAAGAAAAATTCAAACATAAAATAGCCAAAATGGGAAACTTCTCTTAAAGTTACAGATAAAACCACATATATTCTGTTTTTATAATTCATATTAAATAATTTTAAGTTACTTTAGTTAACATCTGCCAACGAGAATCAAATCACCTAGCAAACATAGATCCTGTGGTAGTGACGAAGAAAAAGTATCCTATTATTAAAGTTATTATGTGGGCAAGTATAACATTTGTTCCATCTTGTAACTTTGTTGCGGTTGGTAGTAATATAGCCTGATGCACTAAGGAGCACAATCACAACAATTAAAAATATTTCTGAGGAGAGTTTAATCCAATTCAGCATTGTTTGCAAACAAGAGAAATGGGGCAATAATATCAATTATATATATATAAATTGGAAAGGTAACAACACCATCTAAAAACTGTTTTCTGTATGATTTTACATTCTATCATTTTCCTTTTAAAACTTCACTTGAAATTTAAAAAAACATATATATAATATATAAACATGCTTTTTTATAAAAAGAAACTTTATATCCATTTGCCTGTAAATAGGGATTAATTGCTAATGTTTCCAGAAAAAACACAATATTAGAAAGACAATAGTATTTCATTTAACGACCTTGTGATGTTAATATAAAGGGATATTTGGTGAAAAGGGGTGAGGATGCTGGGCAAGCAAAAATACACAAAACTCTTGTGCGCGTCTACCCAATTTAATAACACTCTCCGTGACACCTATCCTAATCTCATAAAGCAGATTTGTTTTCAACAACTACCTGTCGTTACCTTCTCACAATTATTTTACAACTGTTGTTGTTTTCTTTTGTTTCCTTTCTATCTTTTTTATTGCAACTTTTGTTGTTTCCTTTATCTCTCTTTTTTGCAACTTTTGTATTTTCCTTTCTCTCTCTTTTTTACAACTTCTCATTGTTTCATTTCTCTCTTTTTTACAACTTCTTGTTGGTTCCTTTCTCTCTTTTTTACAACTTGTACTTGTTTCCTTTCTCTCTTTTTTTAAAACTACTCATGTAAAATTGCCCTTATCTCATGAGTACGCACACACCACAAAACGTAAAAACAGGTTCAATTGATTGGTTTTAAAACTAAGAACAATCTGAGTCCAAATTTTGCCATAGATAGATGCGCATATTTTGAATGGCTAGCCTCATAAATATGAGGGATATACCTTGTCTATTTTTCCAGAGAGGGCAATGACTTAGATGAGGAGTCCTAGAGTATTTATTGCTCATTTTTGAGCTACGCAGATCCACTGATTAGTTGATGAACTTTCAGACGTGAAAATTGTTCATACACAGTTAAAAAGTGTTAAAACAGGGTAGGTTAGTGGGCGCAGTTTCACAAAGTAATTTTTTGACGGAAATATTAGTTTATATAATTTAAAGCAGCGCCAATAGTGATTTTTTTAATAAAAATATTTTTTTGAGAAAACAATATTTTTGCTAACAAAATGGGAACTAGATAGACTAAATCTGTATAAATATTCCTTTTCGAAGAAAATATGGTGCGGGTGATTCTTGATCTCTCCTCCCCCAGAGGTTATTCCGTTAATGATGGCATAAGCAAAGACAATTATTAGGTGCACTATAGTTCTTTTGATGAGGCTGTTAATTTAATTAAGTCCTTAGGTCAAGGCTGCTACATGGCAAAATTAGACATTAAGCATGCCTTTAGGCTCTGTCCAGTTCATCCCGATGACTGGCATTTACTTGGCTATCAGTGGGAGAATAGATTTTATTTTGATGTTGTGTTGCCTTTTGGTGGCAGATCATCTCCATTTATTTTAATAATTTTGCAGATTTACTTACCTGGATTTTCATTGTCTTAGTGCACATAAAGAATTTAAAACACTATCTTGATGATTTTATCACTGCTCACCTTTCCAAATTACACTGTCAATTTTTCGTTGACACCATTATCAAAGTTTTTTTATTACTTGGCGTCCCACTGGCCCCTGGGAAAATCATTGGTCCAGTACAAGTTATTACTTACCTTGGCATCGAGATAGATACCGTCAATCTTATGATTAGACTCCCTAAGGAAAAGTTTAATGACCTTATGTCTACCTTGCTGAAATGGCAATCCCGGAAAAAGTGCACCAAACGTGATTTGTTGTCCTTAATTGGGTCCCTTTCCTTTGCTTGCAAAGTGGTAAAATGCGGTCGGATTTTTCTGCGCCGCTTGATTGACTTGTTCACCACGGTGCATCAATTGCATCATCACATTTCTCTATCGTCTGAGGCACGGAAGGACATTGACTGGTGGCTGGAATTTTTGCCATCCTGGAATGGGGTTGCCTTATTCCAGTTGGATACCATTTCATATCATAGGGCTGACCTCTATACAGACGCGTCAGGATTAGGTCTTGGAGGATATTATGATGGTCGGTGGTTTTCGTTACCCATTCATTTTCAGCAAGACTATAGTATCAGTTTTTGTGAGCTATTAGCCATTGTGGTTGCCACATTTTGGTGGGGTGAAAGTTGGGGTAAGTTGTTTTACGTACAGATAATGAAGCGATTGTTTACATCTGGCAAACAGGGTCGTGTAAATGCCAGTACATCATGTCATTGATTAGAAAATTGTTTTTCTTTACTCCCCAGCGGAATATCAATCTCCTGTTGTGTCACATAGCTGGCAGTTCCAATACTTACGCTGATCTCCTTTTTCGATTGCAGGTTCCAAAGTTCAAAGCCATATGCTCAGGGGCAGAAGTTTCTCCTACAATTGTCCCCAAGTCGATCTCGGAGTTCTTGGACACGTTATGAATCGCTACTTGATTTCAGCACTTTCACCTAATATTAGGTCTACATACCTATCTAGAATTCGCAGCTTTCAACGGTTTTGCAACCAAATTTCTGCACCAATGTTTCCACTTAAAGAGCTTACTCTGCAACTTTTTGTTACGTTTCTTGCTGGACGAGTCAAATTTTCCACAATCAAAGTATATTTGTGCAGTATCCAATACCAAAGCAATATTTGTGGTTACAATGAAAAACTAGTCTCCATGCACAAATTGTTCTTTGTCTTACGAGGTATTAGACGTTGTCACCCTCAAGTAGTCAGTCGTCGGTCACCCATCACTCCTGCTCATCTACATGAAATGTTGACATTTATTGACCACACCCAGTTTTCTCCTCATGACAAAGCCTTGTGGAAATGTATTATTCTTGTTGCCTTTTTGGGTTTTTACGTGTTTCGGAATATGTTTGTCCCTCCAATTCCTCGTTTGACCCAGCCATCAATCTGGCACCTTCTGATTTTACTTTTTCTCCCTGTGGCAAAGTTATATTTCTACATATTAAAGCATCCAAAACAGATCCCTTTAGGCAAGGAATCAAAATCCGCCTGGCCAACATTGGAGGAAAATTATGTCCCTGTTAATGCAATTAGACAATACCTACTGTTTCGGGGTGGCACACATGGTCCTTTGTTCATCGTTTCCAGTGGCGATTTTGTGACAAGGAAATATGTTTCAGCCTTTTTAAGTATTAGCCTTAAAAACAATTTAGACCTGAATACACATAGTTTTCGGATCGGTGGTGCCTATGCAGCGGCCTCTTGTGGTTTATCAGAATCCGTCATTAAAATTCTTGGTAGGTGGTCTAGTGACTGTTATCGGCGATACGTGCATGTCTCGAACAACGCTTTGCTAGAATGGAGCAGTAGTATGGCATGCCTTAGTGGCGTTACTAAATTATGGGACACACAATTCCTGTAACATTGGTATATATATTTGTTTTTGTGTGGCATTTCCCTGATGCTGTTGTAGTTATATTTAGACGTTATGGGTGTCATTGTTATGATAATGTACCTGTAAGGAAGTTGTACATATATTTAGGACAGGGTTCTATTTGTGCCCTGGTTGATGTTTGTGAAAACTGTTATCTTCACTCCCATATACGAATTTTTAATTTTTATTTCACTATAAATAATGTTCTTTAGAACATTGTAAACATAAGCAATGTCATGTGGTAGGACTTAAGAATTTGGGGAAATTTGGGGATGCTGGGCTGCCTTCGTCAGCCTTCGTTTTGTGGTGTGTGCGTACTCATGAGATAAGGGCAATTTTACATGAATAGTTTTAAAAAAGAGAGAAATGAAACAATGAGAAGTTGTAAAAAAGAGAGATAAAGGAAAATACAAAGTTGCAAAAAAGAGAGATAAAGGAAACAACAAAAGTTGTAATAAAAAAGAGAGAAAGGAAACAAAAGAGAGAGAAAACAAAACAACGAAGGACTGTTGTAAAAAAGAGAGCGAAAAGAAAACAACGAAGGACTGTTGTAAAAAAGAGAGAGAAAAGAAAACAACGAAGGACTGTTGTAAAAAAAGAGAGAGAAAAGAAAACAACGAAGGACAGTTGTAAAAAATTGTGAGAAGGGAACAACGAAGGACAGTTGTTGAAAACAAATACGCTTTATGAGATTAGGATAGGTGTCACGGAGAGTGTTATTAAATTGGGTACACGCGCAGGAGAGTCATTTTGCGTCATTTTGTGTCATTTTGCTTGCCCAGCATCCTCACCCCTTTTCGCCAAATATCGCTTTATATTAACATCACAAAGTCGTTAAATGAAATACATTTGTCTCTCTAATATTGTGTTTTTTCTGGAAACATTAGCAATTAACGGGATATAAAAATTTAAAGTTATATGAAGCTTATATTATATGTTTTTTAAAAAATAAATTCCCCAGAAAATTATTTATTGTTAGAGTCACATTGACATTGAGAGTTGGAAGAACTGGAGCGACAAAAAATATTCTATGCTCGTTATCTCCCAATAGCCAGTACCAATCACTATTATCGTGCTTCGCTTTAAAATTCCGGGCCGTGAAGGTCCTGAGAACTAGTTTAAAATTGGCATGCAGTAGCTCCAATTCAACGAGGCGTGCAAGTTATCATTAAATATCAGTGTAAATGACACATATTGGACGTGATTTTTTTCGACTTTTTTAATTTTTATTCGCTGACCGACCAACTCTATTTTTAGGACTTAAATGACTCTAACACCACATATTTGTGACACCTGCGTTACAAAATTTACATTGGCGACCCAAAACGAAAACTGTTTGACAAGAGACAGTTCTTATTTGAATATATACATAATATATACATAATATACATAATATTGAAAATTTAGCATATCACATAAGTTAAAAGAATAAGTTATCCAAGTGGCGTTTTTATAAGAAAGTATATAGCTATATAATATATAATAAAAGTTTAAGGGACTCAGGATAATCTATATTATAATACCATGCAAAATTGTAACAGCAGTAGCAAGACACACGGAATGAGGTAAATAAAAGAAGGGCGAATCAAAAGGCCACAGACTAGTAGTTAATGAAAATAATAATAACAATAATAAATATTTAAAGTGGCTAGCCCAAAAAATCACAAAAACCTATAGTTTGTGGATTGTTTCCAATGATAATGAAAGTTTAAATTATCCAGTGTTTGAGTTGTTGAGAGTTGTTTAGTTGTTTAATTGCAGCCTTTTAATGTAAACAACTGCAAATGTTGGACAGTTTTACACTATTAGCGAATTTTTCTGAGAATTTCAACATAAAATATAGCTAGATAGCCTAACTACCACATTGGGTATTTACTCTTCTTCTGTCAGAACTTTATGGGTCATGGGATATGGGTGCACTTTTGTGAGAAGACGTCTTTCAACTTACTGTGAAGATAGGTCTTCCTAAGAATATAAATATTATTCCGAGTAACAAATTGGAAAAACAAGGTATTATTTACAGGTCGTGTCGCCTTAAAAACTGCGGAAACGCAATTTGTAAATTTTAAAAGCATGACATCATTATTGCTGTTTTTCCATCATTCTTCTTTGTCTTTGTTGTGCGGCTATTTGTGTTCAGGAAGACTTTAATAAAGTGAGAATGGCGTGCACAAAAAGGAGAGCGAGTGCAGGTTGTTGATAGTAGTAAATCTGTTTTCGGGTGTTCGCCATTCTCACTTTATTTAAGTCTTCTAACTAAGTACAGGTTGTTTTGAGATGCGGAAACCTAAGAATATGCTGATATCGACGTGAGCTTATTAATCCCAAAGATTTCCACATGTCTGCACGCTTTGGTTTGGTTGGGGTACGCCAATTAAGGTAGCATTTGGGAAACTCGGAGTTATGTACATATTTTAATTTTTATCTTGTAAATAAACGAATAAATTAAAAGTTCTAAATTTTTTATGAAAAGTTTTTAGTCCAAATTTTGCAAGAAACGGAGCAGCCTATAGATGGCGTTGTAAATCTATTTAGTATATTCAGTTGTTCTACTATGATTTCACCTACATCTCGAATTTATTCAAATATATAATTTGTAGTGTTGCAAATTTATTGAGCTTGGTTCTCAAGATTTTGGTTCATATTTAAAGAATTTCAGATTTAATTATGCTGCATAAATTATGATGTGATATTTCAGTAATAGCAAATTTTGACATTTTCTGTCATCAGTAATTTTAGACCTGTTAAGGGGTGTGCATTTAAACTTTATCAATGCATAGATATTACAAAGGTGAATTGATTAACATAAATCTTTTTGCCAAAATGAAACTTGTTTGCTAATCCCAGGCCTCTTAAATGTTTTGCCAATGACCCAATAACTCAGGATCTGCACTTTGGTTTGCAATAAAATTTTCTGGGTAGGCTTGTTTAGGCGGTATTACTAAACTATGGAACTACCCAGAATCAGCCAGAACCACCCAAAATCAACCAGAACCACCCAGAATCAGCCAGAACCACCCAAAATCAACCAGAACCACCCAGCCAATTTTAAATAACATGCGCAACCACGCAGCTGGACTCGCTTTTTCGAAAAGTGAGAATGACGTACATCCCCAGAAGAAAATTTCGAGTTAAGTATATATATGTGGCGGGAAAATTTGACCTTTTTTAAAAATTTTTGTCAACCACGTATGTTGCGCTGGACATTGTGATTTCGATATTCATTATTTTCTTGGAAGAAAATAACACTTTTAAATTTTGTCCTTGCGAAAATTAATCCAGGCAAAGCAAATAAATCTTCCAAAGTAAGTTTTTTCGCCAACATTAATTTACCCATGCGAAAACTAATCCATTCATTTACTACAGAGAAATATATTTGATAGTAAAGCACTTTCTTTAGTCAAAAACATCAAATGTAAGGAATCACATCATGCTCCTTTCTATAGTACTTTTCAGACCTGTACATAGTCAGTATAAAAATTGAGCGTAAGCGTTGTTCTACCTCTGTAGTAAATAAAGTAAATAAACAGTCTTACCCCTAAATCCTTGGGCAAATAACAATGTTGGACTTTTGACGGTTTTTGTAACATACGATAAAACGTAGCGACAATCGTGTAGAGTTATGAAAGAAGTATGATTTTTATTTAGATGTTTTTAGTCACATGTAAAACAATATAAACAATGGTAAAAAGCGATTGTTCACAACCACAAGATTGGTAAAACACATGCACAAAAATGTTAAAAAGCGATTGTTCACAACCACAAGATTGGTAAAACACATGCACAAAAAACTTCATGCACTGGAGTGACCTTAATCGTAATAGTAACATCAATAGTACTTAGTTACTGTAATTTAATGAAAAACATATTTACAATGTAATGGGTATTCCTAACGAAAGTAAAAAGTTACTTTGTGCAGTAGTGAGGTTGTTTTTCGTATCATCGGATACGGTCACGTTTTCATACATAAAAAATTCGCAACAACAAGGACACCGAGTTCTGGGTTTTTTTGAGCATGAAGATGTTTTTAATGACATATTAAATTACCATGTAAATATTTTTATACAATTAAATATGGTGCTCTGCGCGCAATTTTTTAATAAAACTTTCATGCGACGAGAACATCCCCCCATCCAAAATTTTCTGAAATGCCGATTTCTTTTTTGAAGAAAAAGTGCGGGTACCTACAATTTTGAACGCTATTCTTTAAGGACCTAACACAAAAAACACTATTAATAGGGCCATAACTATAAAATGTCTGAAAAAAGGAGCATCCTTCTATGGTTTGATACACTTTTAGATAAAATCTTTTATAGTTAAACATTTATAAACATTTTATTCATTCTTGTTTTGTTTATTAAAAGTTGACCAAAATAATAAAGTCAAAATAGTTTTTTTTTTAAGAAGTTTCAAACACTTTTTTTTAAATGAAAACAAACAACATCCGAAGCTATCAAAGATTCCTGTATAAAGCCTTATCGTAGTACATGCCTCAAGGCATGAAGCATGCGTTTCTTTGGTTACCAATTATAGCTAGCTGTCTCTGTCTGAGTCTGAGTGGTCCTGTCTGAGTCTGGGTGATTCTTACTGATTCTGGGTGATTCTGACTGATTCTGGGTGGTTCTGGCTGATTCTAGGTGGTTCTGGCTGGTTCTGGGTAGTTCCATAGTTTAGTAATACCGCTTGTTTAGTCCCTATACGTTTGCTCACAAAATGTTAGCATAATTAAATCTGAAATTCTTTAAATGTGAATATCTTGAGAACAAAAAGAGCTTTTTAAAAAATTCAAAAAGACTTGTTAACCAATTTTTTAAGCTCTGTAATATAAGTCCAACATCATTTTATACCTTGGGTTCCCTTTAAGCAACTGGTTGGCACGAATAAAAATTTAGCATAAAATTGTGTATATATTTCGGTATTTTAATTCTAAAATGTCCACATAATGTTTATATCTAATTGTATAATCTTGTTTATTTATTTAAAAAGAATGTTATCATGCAAACTAAAACACCATGTACCACGTAAAAGATATTATCCTGTTTCGTTATCCTGCTATTCAACCAAACCTACACAAAATGTAGAAGTATTGCCTCCAAAGAAAGTTACATTTAAGGATAAATTCAAAGAAACATGGAATGGACCAAACTTTAAGTATTGGTTCATTGGTACCACAGCATTTCTATCATGGATGGCTTATTATGGAACAAAAACGTACAAAAAGACTCGCATAGACATTGAAATTCTACCACCACTTCCCAGACATGCAAGAGTTAAAAGAGAATCAGAAGTTCAAGAATTGTGCCGGAAATATGAAGCTCTGTCAGGATTATTAAAACCTAAGAAAATCAAAAAATTATCAGTGCACGGTCCTTCAGCAATTGGGAAAACGATGCTTGTGCATGAGTTCTTGCAACACCTTCAAAACAAACAACAAAACTCAATATTCAGCTTTCCAAAATCTCATGTTACTGTATTTATACAGTGTGACGCCGAAGATTCCTTTTTGACATCATTAAAGGCATTCGCTGCAAAGTTAAAGATTAAACCTTCGCAATTACAAGAACTGATGACAGATGCAGATGTTAGTTTTGCTACAGCCCCATTTGAGACACAATGCGATGCTCTGTTACAGTGTATACAAGATGCGTTACAAAAGCATTCAAAATGGGTCATGGTCTTTGACAACATGCTAAGCTCTTCTTCCAAAACAATTTTTGATGTGATAAACAAGTGGTTTGGAGATGACAACAAAGAATGGAGTGCAGGAACCACGGTTATGATACATGATGGATCTGTAAACAATTTGTTACAATTGAAAGAAGAGAACTGTTACGCAATTCAAAAGAGGTGAGATGAATGTCTGTTTTTGATTTTGCAGTTGTAGGTAACTTATAGATTACTGACATCCTTAAAAACAATGCCATTACCCAATGTGTGTCATCGGTTCCTGGTAGGGTTCTTCTATTTGTGTTGTGTAAATTGTTAGAATTGTTATATTTTTTTTTTTTCAGAATTTCTTTTATCAAACAACATTAAACCCTAAATTGTATACTGCATGTTTTTATATAAGCTGTTTCATTTTAAATCAACTCCATTCTTTTTAAAGAGTTTGTTAGGAATTTTAGTGACACAAATTTTTTGAATCAAAATCAAGGCATACATACAAGGACGCTGTTTTTATAAGATTGGCCTGGGAAATATATTACAGATCTCTCTGCAGGCATTTCCAGGATGATTTTTTCCATGTGTTGTAGTAAAACGCACTACATTGGTCATTGTGCTACATTGGTCAGCCTCTTATAAAATGTGGTACCTATGGCATGCCTTAATTAATTCGAATCTGTGTGAGGAGGGGTGTACATGCACTGTCTCTGTTGAGTTTACTCTGCCAAAAAGGTATATATGCTCATAAAATGGACAGTATTGACTCACTATCTCTAACTTCGCTGTAGAATTTGTGCCATGGAAATCAACCTTGAACTTAAGAATTTAATTTTTTATATTTTTTTATTATTATTTTTTAGTTTGACTTTAGAAGATGGCTGCCAGCTAATACAGCAAGTAGCAAATCTTGACCAAACAGTTGCTACATCCGATTCGATTAAACACTTGCTCGATTTTGTCACCCTCAACCCTCTCGCCGTTGTTTGCGTTGGAGTTTTGCTGAAAGAGAATTTATCACGAAAAGAAACAATCAGCATTGAGAAAGCTGCGAATGAAGTGTGCGAATCTGTTGAGTCGAATATAAAAGGTGTCATTTCCGCCAATCAGCATTTGCATGATTTTATTGCAACACCCTCAGGAATGACCTTGGTTACCATTGAAACCGTTGTTGCTATGGTTATGAAGTCTATGCTTGACAACGATCAGTATCTCTATCATGGGTTTGATTTCATGTCAACATTGAAGCCAGGAGACGCTCTACCACAGAGCGTTTTAACTCGATTTCTTCGAATGCCATATTATATGTTGCCTCCGCTAGTTCAAGCATCTGGTGGGATGTCTGAGTACTTCAGTAAACAAAAGAGTGATCTGGAGGCTGTCAAGAACAAGGTCGATGAGTTTGAACCAAAAGGCAAGGCCTGGTCAAACAAAAACCTGGCAGAGTATATACGAAAAGCTGAGGATTTGTTTATAACTGGTGTGAACACAGTGAAAGATATTTACAATCTTGTCTATGGTGAGCTACCAGCTTTACCCGAGAAGCCTGATGGATTGGACATGTTTCGCAAATGTGATTTGCTTTGTACTAGCGTGCTGGAACCTGGAAGTAAGTGATTTTAAAGGTGGCAACAAAACGAGCTGTTAATTTTTGACTTTAGTGACTTACACTAAAGTCGAGCTAATGGCGGTGGCAAAATGCTTATATTCTTTTAAATTTTGCATAGAAACATAAATATTATTGCAGATAATGCCAGTCTAAGCAACTGATTGTTTGAGATTTCAGCACTGTCGGTTATGTTTTTTTTTCGAATTTCACTAGGTTTTTTTAGCATTGTTTACTTATTATAAAATCTTGTACCTTAAACACGTTACACTAATTTCTCCAGATTATTTTTGGAAAAAGGATAACATCAGATTCATAGAATCGAAGAAAAATTTTTTTTTATGTTTTTATCGCCTTGGTTGAGATCAAAATACGGTTGCTAGTTTTGAGAACATAAACCAAATAATAAGTTTAGCTTGGTTTATATAAGGTCCATATTTTTTGAGTTCAATTGTGTTTTTTGGTCTTTGGATGTATGATAAGAATGCTTGTGTTCGTTGCAGTGCTTTATTTGTACTAACTTAAAAAAAATCTATTTCCCGCATGCTAATTTTCGCGCAAGTTTTATTCCTTCCATAAATTACAAGGTATGAATAGTAAAATTTAGGTTTTAGACCAATTATAGATAGGTGTTTCTTGTATGCAAACTGTGGAATTATCCAGTTTATACCTGTTTTTCTCAACATCATGAAAAACGGAGAAAAAAGGAAATTATGACGATTTAAACACCTTTCCTTAATCGGTTTGTTTCTTGGAAAAGAAGTATATTTTTGCAAGCATCAATTTTTGCGAAATTCACGTACTAAATTCGCGAATACGCAAAAATGAATATAAATAAGGTACTGGGTATATTTTAATTTCTTCGGGTTTAAATTTTGCGATTCACTGCTTTTTCCTACTTTTGCATAATAATATTTTTGCCAAAACCCGTCATTTAGTGACGACATTCGAATAAGAATAAGATGCACCTGATTCTCAATCTTTATTCTTTTACTAACTTTGCTTTTGTAGGTGTAAAGTCGGTGAGTATGCATCCTTTGGTTTACAACGTGGCTCGACAACATTTTGCGTCGTCGTCGATATATCGAAGAGAGGCCGAACACCTCTTAGAAAGCCAAACAAAATACAATAATTTCCCATGGTACAAGCGGTTCAACGCGTTTGACGAACAGACGGTCTTGCAAAAGCACCGCCTTGCGTCTGGTCATGTTATAAATCAAGCCAACAATGTTCCAGCCGAGACGTACTTGTTTCGGTATAATCTTGGTATAGACGTCTCGCCTGTGTTCTTCACATCTCCGTACTCGAATAGAAAAGAAGAATTTTGGTTACCCAAATCTGAAGATAAATTAAAATATCTCCAAGACCACATCTCTCGCGTTGTGACAGCTTTATGCGAGGAGATTGACTTGTCGAAAGAGAACGTGGAAGGGAGATCGGTCAAAAGGTACTTGCTAACGCATCTCGAATATATAGTCAACAACCAACCGAAGGAACTGATACACACTCCACAGTACACGCAGGGTTTGCAAACCATGGCAAAATGTTACTTTGATTTATATAAGGATTACACGAGAAGTCAACACGTTCTGGAGCATGTGCTGCAACTACAAAAGATTTCGGCAACCGTGAACCAGTTAGACATGGCTAAAACAATGGGCAAACTGGCAGATATACATAACTCTTTTGGCGAGTACGAAAAATCCAAGTCACTACTTCTTGACGCCGTCGAAATTTACGAGGCGGACAGAAGAAAGTGTGGCGAGTATAAGCGATGCTTGGAGTTCGGCAAATTACTCGGTTTGCTGGGGATTGTATACGCTGCTTTGAACTTGAAATCCGAGAGTAAGGAAACGATAGAGAGGTCGTTAATGTTGAAGCAAGCAGTGCCTCCTGACCTTGCCGACGAAGCAAAAAGCAAAGACTTTGGCTCGGATTTCGCTAGCTCTTTAACCGATCTTGGTCATTCATACGTTTCAATGGGTATGCCACTGTACGGGAAGAAAATACTAGACTTAGCTCTCTCTGCTCATCGAAATTTACATGGTGAAAACCATCCAGAGGTTGTGCGCACTTTAACTGTACTCGCTGTAGCACACCTAATGCAGGGAAATAATGCAGAAAGCAAACGACTGCGCAACGAAGCAGGTAAACTACAGTCGCTACTAAACGGTTTACCAGTGTATTGATGCGGTGTAGTTTCTTTTGTTCAAACTAAAATATATATATTTTTTTTAAATATTCTAACATAGTTCTGCTGAAAATCCTCAATATCTAATATAGTTTTGTTGTGTTTGCTGCAACCTAGTCCCCAGAGCGTGTTTTCCTTTTTGATATGAAAGAGAGACATAAGACACTGTTTTCCAACAACGGAGATTGAGATTTTTGGATACTGAGATATGCTGGAAGCAACATGGGAAAGTACACAAAAAGCGGTAATCAAAAAACATGGCTTATCGAATTCTTTTACATGATTTGCTCGGCAATTTCTTTTCTTTAATCGCACGTTTTGTTTGCTAAATTGCCTCACACGCCTTTCCGTACTCTTCTTTCATTCAAAATTTATGCATCTGCATGAATTGGTTGGCTAGGAAAAATGTAAAGAAATACACATTTACTAGGACACAACAATAGTATTTGTTGCGACTGTTCCAAGAGCCTTATTTAATATTGAGACAGCGGTTAAGATAAGAGACCCTTGATTAAAGTGTTCGACAGAAAATGAGGGAATGAAACAGTAAAATGGAGCATTATAAAACAGGAACCCTGATTGAATGGGGCAGGAATGTCAATTCAAGCTTTTTCGCACGTCGGTTTAAGCACGCGCAAGCATCGAAGTGCTCAATACTCAACCTCGTTCCCAGGGCATTTTGCCTTGTTGATGAAGTTGATAGCGGCTACTCCGGAATAACGGCTCAGGGGCCACAAGACCCTGGGGACGAGGTTGCTCAATACTGCGCAATATTTATGAGTTTTGCTCGCGCTTTTCGTTTCAAAAGTCAAAATCATTTTTAAATTTTAATGAGTGTTGGATATGCATAACGTATTTACTTTTATACAATTTCGACCAATGAGTTACAGGCTGCTTCTAAGCATGCGTACTCAAAATGTTTACATCACATGAGGATAGAAAACTTTCTTGTCCGTTCCAGCATGGAGGTATAAAAGAACTTTAATACCTCCATGGTTCCAGGCAAAGTAGAATTGAGTTTAACTTTTTCTTTGCGTTGTGCACGGAAACAATAGGTAGAAAATTATTAGCCAATCAGGTTATTTTATTTCGTGAGAATTACACAAAGTATGTATACTTTCTTCTGTATTAAAATGTGCGCAATATTATGAAGTGGAAATTACCAGCCGACCAGTACCTTTCCGCGGAAAATTTTCTCGAAGTGTGAAACAGCCTTAAGGTTGTTTTCCACTTCAAGAAAATTTTCCACGGAACGGAAAGGAACAGAAAAGCTTCTGAGCATGCGTACTTAAAGTGTTTACATCACGTGAACGGAAAATTTTCTTGTCCGTTCCGTTCCGAGCAAAGTAGAATCGAGTTCAACTTTTTCTTTGCGTTGTGTACGGAAACGACAGGTAGAAAACCTTTTAGCCAATCAGATTATTTTATTTCGTGAGAATTGCGCAAAGTGTGTTTACATTCTGTATTGAAATGTGCGCAATATTTTGAAGTGGAAATTGCTTGTAGAAAATTTTCTGTTCTGTTCTGTTTCTTTCTGTTTCTGTCTGTTCCGTTCCGCGGAAGATTTTCTTGAAGTGGAAAATAGCCTTTAAGTGCGCCATGTTCTATGGTTTTTTACACCAAGAGAATTCCTGTAGCCATGTTTCGACCCCAATGTCTTAAAATTCTGGTTGCAGGTAGTCTCGGTCCACCCATAGTACGGTCCAGCCATACCACGCCCTCGCGTCTGCCTACAAGTCTGCCTACAAGTGTAACAAGAAGCCCTGCGGCTTAAAGATTTCCGCCATTAGCAATAATCTGAAAAAGTACTGAACTTTGAAGAGGACTGAGTAATATGGGGGGACAAAATTATTGAATATTCTAAAATTTTAAAATTCAATTTTTGATTATTATTGTAACTGTAAATCATAGCTAACTTAACTTACATAAACTTCATTTCTCTATAAGAACAATTTTAAAAGAAAAATAATAAACCTGAAAATTGATGAACAATAAAAACAAAATGAAAACAACGGCAAGGCTGAAAATTTATCTATTTTCTCTTTTTCTCTGAAAAACAACTTGGAAAATATCTTTAAAGGTGGCAGCAAATTTTTTTTACATAATCGGTTACGAAAGGTTATTTTCAGACTACGTATTCTTATTTTTTCTTTTATAACACACTTGTCACGATTTTATAGCTATAATACATTATCTTTCACCAAAAATATTCAGCCTCAACAATTCCTCTTTAAATTAAAATTCATGAATAATTAATTAGTTCTGCTGAATATAGCTTTAGAGTCTACGTGCTTGCAAAATTGTACAGAAGGAAATGACGTAATCATTAAAGGGAAACGTTAATAACATCAAAGATGGCGCATTATAAGACGATCTTCATTATGCTACACTGCACGAGCTTTAACTTTCGATAGCATATAAACTTTAAAATAAAGTATTGTTCATTGGATAATAAAACAATTTGTTGCACTGTTAGGATTCTTATTGGCTTAAAACTCATTTTAGTCTCGTTCTCAGAAAAAAATCTTTAGCCTGGATAAGTTTCGGGTGTCCAGCCTAGCTGCGCTGTCTCTATCCATCCATCCATCCATCCATCCATCCATCCATCCATCCATCCATCCATCCATCCATCCATCCATCCATCCATCCATCCATCCATCCATCCATCCATCCATCCATCCATCCATCCATCCATCCATCCATCCATCCATCCATCCATCCATCCATCCATCCATCCATCCATCCATCCATCCATCCATCCATCCATCCATCCATCCATCCATCCATCCATCCATCCATCCATCCATCCATCCATCCATCCATCCATCCATCCATCCATCCATCCATCCATCCATCCATCCATCCATCCATCCATCCATCCATCCATCCATCCATCCATCCATCCATCCATCCATCCATCCCCTCATCCATCCATCCATCCATCCATCTATCTATCTTCTCAGGCGATTTTAAAGATTCCGCCTTCGCTGGCGGAAATCAAAAATACACTTACAATAAAATACACTAAAAGTCATAAGTTCATGTCGGTGTACTTTTGATGACTGCGCTTTCCTCAAATATTTCTGTCGTTTGCTGCTCTGACATCTTTTATGTTATTTTGCCAAGTTTCGTTAAGACCTAATGTGAAGTCAACAAGTTTTTTGTCTCCAGGCGCATTCTCGTCCCAAGAACTCTTTGAGATAAAACCTCGAAAGTACTACTTTCTACGTTTATCTTAAAGAGCTCTGAGGTTAAGAATGGTCCCAGCGTATCCACGAATAGTTTAATAACTTAGAGAATAAGTTAAAACGAAAGTTTAACTTTTTAAATGTATAACAAAAAATGAAGCTTTTTACGCATCATAATTCCGTGGCCTTTAACCTGCTAAACTTCATTGGTTGAAAATAATACTAACTCAATTTGCGTTCAGTAAACACTAATCCCGCGTCGGGAATACACAGCACACTTTTTTTATAACAAAACCTCCAATAAGCAGTTGATGATGGTGCCAGGATGGTTAATTTTTAAAGCAACTTTTTTTTAGTACTCAGCTTTGTGCTTTAGGAACTACCTTATTCCATGAAATGAACGAATGCAGTGTTAATTTAAAGACTGTTAATTTCATGACTCGTTAATTAAAATACTGTTAATTTGGTGACTTTTTTATAATATATAAAGGCTTAAAAAACATAAAAATACAATTTTTTTTTACAAATTTGCTACTATGCCCTCGTCGGACGATAGCTCAACGGTGTTCTTTTTTTTCAGCGATCTTATTTAAAATAGCTTTTGTATAATCTTCATACTCTGATCCAAGTAGTAGTATATGGGGGTCACTCCATACACACTTTTTCAAAAATCACGGTCAAACTCTCATAAAAAATATCATACACAATTTTGCTTGTGACGTCACAACTTTTCATCACACCCCATTGCACAAAAATCTATTGATATGCATGAAAAAATCCCCATCATGCGGTGCTTAGTCATGCATATCAAGGTTAAGTCCCTAACATACAAAAATGAATATAAAGGGGGGAATTCTGCTAATAATCAACGCATGCGCAATAACACATGATGAGTAGGGGAAATTACTATTGAGCAAAACTCGACAATCTTCGGACAAATGTGTATATAAGAAAGGGATGAGTTGGTTTAGGAATGTAATCAGTAAACTATATAGCACCGTGTCGGCACCAGTGGCAGCAACTCGTGACGCTCTTGCCGATCGACAACGAGCGTGCGGGATACCGTTGCCTTCTACTATAACAAGGCAAAGGAACAAATTTCGGGAGGTACAACGCTTCACGATTAGATTGAGCAGGAGGCAAGGGAGGACTACACGGAGGATATTCAGGGCCCTGAGGACGATGTCCAGATGCTGGAAGATGGAAATCGGGTCAAAACATGGCGGTTTAACAAGCATTTGAACCAACCCCTAAAGGACGCTATTATGCAAAAAATTACACCACACATGGACATGCGCGTTAAGGTTGGGTACAGCTTTAGCTGTGATATTTACAAGGGTGGAGGCGGTGTGTCTGATTACCACAAAACTAAGGGTTCCATGTTGCTATCAAGCATCGCCGAAATGGAAGCGTTCATTGAAGAATGCGAAATGAAGCGTCTCGATTTGGAGGATGGTGAATTTTGGAGTAAGGCTTATTTACCACCCGCTAGAACCACCGAGACCCCAGGGGCATATGAGGGTAAAATCATCTTTGGTCACGTACAGATCAAGGTGATAAGCACACGTGAGCCTCTCCTAGGATGCGGCCCTCTCCCGGGCTGGCTGCGAAACAAGAGGTGCATATACGCCATGGATGGGAAAAAAGAACGAACAGACAACTTATGCTTTCGGAGATGCTTGGTTGTGGGGGAGAGGGCCAACGTGGTACGGGGAACAGAACGCTTAACAAAAACAGCACTCACGTTAGCCCGAAAGTACTATGGGGATCCTGGGCTTAAGAGTAAGGACGTGCGCCCCACAAGGCTGGTGGATCTTGAGGGAGTTGCCAAACAATTCAAAATCAACATCAGAGTCTTTGAGCCCAAGACAAACTCCGGGAAGGCACCATGTAGACTCGTCTATGGGCAAAAGCAGTACAAAAAGGGTTTTGACACTATCAATCTTGGTATGCTGGACGGGCACTGTTTCTACATCAAAGATTTGGACGTTCTAGCCCAACAGAAATGGGAATGCGAGATATGCAAACAACTGTTTACCAAAAGCAGCCACCTATCACGACATAGGGGGAACGAATGCGAGGGTGTCAGGACGACGATCATTTGCAAAGGGGGGAAGGTCAAACGTATGCCGGGCAGGGCGGATAAGGTATTTTACGATGAGGGTTTTAGTTATGAGGCCTCGAAATGGATAGAATATATGGCAGGGCAAACCGGAAGGCATATCCATCATGCCTTATGTGGTCATGGTGGTGAACGTGTTATCCGTGAGGGTAAAAAGGAGCGGAAGGTTGATGGATATGAGCCTGTCACAAAGACCGTTTACGAGTACAACGGTTGTAAGTGGCACGGCTGCCCCTGTCTGTCCGGGAGAACCAAAGCGGACAAGGCTCATTACGCTGCAACCCGGTCTAAGGAAAGGATGATACGGGAACAGGGGTACAATCTCGTCACAGCTTGGGAATGTGAGAAACCAACCAAAATCAAGAGGTACTTTCGGAAGGAATTCAAACCCTACCCACACTATATTGTATTTGATTTTGAGGCCCTCTTATCGCCCTTGAATTACCAGCAAACCGCTGATCTAACGTACCTTTCGAGGCATATTCCCATAAGTGTTGGTATTGCCGATAGCTTTAATAGCCGCCCGACGTTCATCGAGCACGAAAATCCCAAGGTCTTGGTTAAACAATTTGTGGAGGATCTGGAAAAGAGGCATACCCTGATTGTGAAGGAGGTAGAGAGAATGTACCCGAAGCCCGACGACTTTGACATGCTCTCCAAAAAGAACCAGGATTTGTGGAACGAGTGGGTAGGCCAGGTATCTATAATAGGCTTTAATTCTGGCAAGTACGACATCAACCTGATCAAGCGGTATTTTGTCGAAGAGATCGCGCAAGGCGATCATACCAAGGTGGCGAAAAAAGATAACGACTACATGTTCCTCACCACCTCAAGATTTAAATTTCTCGATATAAAAAATTTCCTTGCCCCCGGGCTGAGCTATGCCGATTGGTGCAAATCGTTGGAATGTAAGCTCGAGAAACTCCTGTTTCCGTATGACTGGCTAACAAGCCACGACAAGCTGAACCATGTTGGGCCTGTCGCACACAAGGACTTCTATAGCAGGCTAAGTGGGAAAAACACACTATCTTCCGAAGAGTACGGGTCATTCTGCGCCGAGTTTTACAAACGAGGCTGCGTCACCATGATGGATTGGCTGCGTGAGTACAATATAGCCGACGTGGAACCGTTCATTGAAGCCGTGGATAAGACGAGGCTGCAGTATTACACCGACGAGATAGAAATTTTGAAGGAGGCGGTAAGCATCCCAGGTGTATCAATGCGGTACGTGTTGAACAAGTCCCTACGGCTGAACCCCAAGTTAGAGCTATACGCCCCAGGAGACCCATGCAGGCATAGGTGTAAGGACTCTTGTTATAGCAAGACCTGTAAGGCCTGCAGGGAGGTACGGAAAGCATGTGAAAAATGTACGAGGAATGAAGCCTGCGACCTTTTGCGGACGGGGATGGTGGGTGGCCCAGCGATTGTATTCTGTAGATACCACGAACGAGACGTGACGGGTATCAGATCGCACATATATAAAAAGCCAAACAAATGCAAGACCATTCTAGGCTACGACGCAAATATGCTCTATCCGAGCACCCTATTGGAAGATTTCCCTTGCGGGAAGGAACAGCTGATCAGGATGGCCGGACCTACATCGGCATATAACTTAGAGCTACTGGCGCGGGGTGTGATGGATGGATCGTTGTTTGGGTTTGCTTAGGTTGATATCAAGGTGCCCGAGTATCTGCGTGACAAATTCAGCGAAATGGCTCCCCTGTTTGTCGTCAAGGAGATACCTGACAATCAAATCACCGAGCACATGCATGAATACTTAAAGGCTACGGGCCGCAAGCGTTTTCCGGGTACACGGGTTCTGGGTTTGATGAGAGCCAAAAAAATCCTACTGTATACCCCTGTTTTAAAATGGTATATAGACCACGGTTTGAGAGTAACTGCTTTTTACCAGTTTCTCAAGTATGCTATAGGTAAGCCCTTTGCCTGGTTCCCCGAGGAGATTGCTGATGCCCGGAGACAGGCTGATAAAGACCCCGACAAGCGTATTGCGGGGGATACAGCAAAATTGAAAGGGAACAGCTTCTACGGCAAAATGATTGAAGACCTTGCGAGGCACGCAAATACTACGTTTACGAGGGATGAAAAGGAGGTTGACGCAGCCCTGCGAAGTCCGTACCTAGAGGATCTTGAAGAGATTGGAGAGGCATACGAGCTTAGAAAAGGTAAACACAAGTGTACTATCGATAGAGCTTGTCAATGTGGTATTGCCGTATATCAATTGGCCAAACTTCGCATGTTGGAATTTTACTACGATTTTCTCGATAAGTATGTGAATCGCCGTCATTTTGAGTATATATATATGGACACCGACAGCGCCTATTTCGCCATATCGGGAGAAGAGTTGAGGGATGTTGTTCGCCCCGAACTGGTTGACGAGTATGATGAGGACGTGAAAATTTGGCTCGTCACCGATAAGTACTCAAGTCGGACGGGAGGGTTATTTAAACCTGAGTTCGTTGGGTTTAGAATGATAGCCGTAACCGCCAAATGCTACTTCGTTGAGGGTAAGGCTGGTACAAAATTTTCTTGTAAGGGCATGTCAAAAAAGCAAAATGCCGTGACCTGGGGTAGATACCTGAGTGCGCTGGGGGGTGGTATGGACAGGGCTAAAAACGTGGGGTTTAGGGTACATGAGCAGGGTATGATCACGTACGAACAGAACAAACTCGGCCTCTCGGCGTTTTACGATAAAAGAGTTGTACACGATGACGGCGTGCATACCTCCCCGCTTGCGGTTTAAGGGAATAAAATGGAGGTGTGTTTGTATATCGCTATAATCCTACCATATGCCATGATTACTTATGTACTTTTTCAATATCGACGTATAATAAAAAGGATGTCCGAGATTGCACAAGTATTCGACACAGCCTCTGCAGAATATGAACAGATAGAGAAACCCATCGATAAACGTCAGGCCCTGAAGGAGGCCTTGAGGAAAGGCAAGGGGTAACTTTTACCTAAAAAATGCACAGAAGGGTTTATTGATAAGGCCCCAGATGAGGCCATTGACAGGGTACATACTGAGTACCTTCAACGAGAACTCCACGAAAAAGGGGAAAAGATTGCAAGGGCACTTTCGACTCATACAATAAGCCTTTATGCCAACATGATCGGGAATTTTGTCAAAATTGACAATGTAGATGAATTACGTCGAGATATCGAGGAAGATCCTATTATTAGAGAGTCTATGACGGACCTTGGAATATTGGTATACGTCACTCTTGGGAGATGTTTAGCGCCAATTTTGGTAGCAGGTCATACTGCTCGGCATATGGGTAAAAAAACCCAGGAGGATAAGGAAGAGCCCCCGGACGGTACTATAATAAATGAGTGAGGTTGAACAAAAACAAGAAGAGAGGGTCATTACAAAAACACCAAAGCATCCGGGAAGGGTTGCGCAGGGACACAAGTTGGCTGCACTGATGAAGAAGAGGAAGGAAGAAATGAAACAACAAGAGGGCTCTGTAGAGCCTGCAGTCAAAACCTCGTCCGGGGCCAGTTCCGTACAGTCAACGGATATATACCTTTATGGTGTAGGTACGCTTGCCGTGCTTGCGATAGGAGTTGGCGTATGGTATAAGTTTGGCAGGGGTGGCAAAAATGGCGGAGAAACCCACAAATCAACCCCCGAACCTCAACAAAAGGGCAAGGCTCATCCTGATTTCTTTAAAATGCTCTAATAAATGACAAGCAACGTAACCCCAAAAGAGAAGGAGATCCTGGATATGCTCTACGAAACCGTTGTGGACCTTAGTTTTACCTTCGCCTATGCCATGGCGGGTAAGAAATTTCTAGGGATCACGAGATCCTCGGCAAAAATGGATATGAATGACGTTTTCAAAATGACGGCGTACTTCGCGTCAGGGAGAGCAAGTCGTGAAATGGTTGTCTCCAAAAAGTGGATCCCCGCAAGTATTGTACCCAAACCAAAAGGAGCGCCCGGTAAATTTTTCTATTTGCCACCTATTTGCCACCTCAGCAACCAGCCTCTATATGAGCTAATGAATATTTGTAGGGCCCATATTGAGGCCCAGTTTTCCGAGGGTATGGCATGGGAAGAATACGAATTTTTGCACATTCATCACAAGGTTCCGTTTAAGTATATTGAAACAGGCAGGTACCCAACGCTTGCCGATGTTTCCAAAGCATTACACAGGGCGAGTACCTTCAAGTAAATGAATAATATATGCATAAAATGCAAAAAAATGTTAGCCCTGGACAGTTTTAGGTTTAGGGGGAATGGTAGGACTAAGAGCTGCATAGGTTGCCTCGATAAAGCCAAGGCTAGGCGGCGTATAAAATGTAATAACCCTGTTATCGAACAAAAGGTAGACATTCTTTCCACTGATAGCGAAATTAGAGATATTCAGCAGGATGAAAATTATCTACTTTTGTATATTTTATTGACATAGGACATCATACCCCGGTACACCGAACTCATTGAGGTATTACCGGGGTATGAAAAGGAACTACTCGTTGAAAAATATCGCAAGGTACTGAGATGCCTGGATGGAAAATTAATATATAGTGCGCTACCCATTGAATATAAAGCCCGAAATACAAGGAGATGCCCCGCATGCCACGGCTTTCTAGAGAATAAACATGGGGGTGTGTTGATATGTTGTGATTGTTCAGGGGTATTTTCAAAGGTATGTAATCAGAATTGGCTATATTACTAAATGATGATGAATGTTGTGAAAGAGCCCCATACGGCAATCTTTACAGGCCCGACAAGTTGTGGCAAGACACAACGTGTCCTTAACCTTCTGGAAAACGAATACAAAAAACACTATTCCAACATAGTGATACTTTGCCCTACCATACGGTGGAATAAGACATACCTTGAGAGGGCATCGCTCTGGAAGGACCCATATGTCTTTTTGATAGACCCCAAGGATCAACTCTTCGAATGGGTAGCGAAAAGAGAGTCTTTTTGTTGTCGATGATGTAATAGCCAACAAGAGCCTCGATAAAAAAAGGCAGCCACTACTCGAATTGGCTATTTCGGGCAGACATAGAGGCCACAGTCTGTGGCTTTTAACGCAGTCATATAATGCTTTGCCCAAAAATTTGCGGAGGCAAAAGAAGCAGTTGTTTGCCTGGTATCCCTCGGAAAGGACCGACATGAAGATGCTGGACGAGGAAACGAATCTCATCTCGGACTGGGATGAGATTAAAATTAAGCTGAGGAAATCCAAACATGCCTGCCTGCACGTGAGGCTTGAACACCCTCGAACTTGGGAGATTATCGAATGACCGTTGAAATCTTCTGGGTAAGCATTAGTATATAGAAAAGATGTCGTCGCAGGAAGTTATGTTTAATGCAGGAGCAATTGAGACCCTATCCAATAGCCAGGGCCAACTTGTCTTTAAATGCGCCGATTTGGGGCGTTTCCTAGGTATTGAAAAGATTAAAAATATGTCATTATCCTCATCATTTTTATATACCAGGTCCGAAATAGTAGGGTCAAATGGGGCATGTCCCATGGGCCCCCGATCAGGTATGCGAGGAGGTGGGATAAATGGGCATGACGTCTTTGTCGCACTTGAGGGCGCCTTGGAAATTGTTCGTAGATCAAAAAAACCAAAGGCCCTTGGGGTAGTCAAATGGCTTGTCAGGGCAGGCGTCAAAAGATTACAGGATGAACTAGAGAGGCATCGGCGGATTATCGAGGACAAAGATATTGCGACAGCTATACTAGAGAATGATCTTGATTCCAGGGATGAACAACTTGTGGAGCTGGGGTACGAACTCGAGGTACAGACATTGGAAAATGTGAGGCTTGCTCAAGATCCAGGTAAGGACAACGTCATCATGATATACAGAAAACATAGTGCACAGACTGACGACGAATTTCATCATCTTCCATACTACTGTGCGCGTGTTCAAAGACATATTATTCATACCAAAAGGATATGGTTCAAGGATAAATACCCAAAATCCGAAGAGATTGTTGTTATTGATAATCTCAATGGCAAACACGCCTTTAATCGTTTTGAAGAGGATGGACATGTAGAACGTTTCAGGAACCATTTAAGTCTTATCGACATTACCCGGGATGACCTGTACGATTTGGGTGTTCCGGCACCGGAGGATTAGGCAGGCGCTAATTTTTACTACCCACAAGTGAAAGTTGCCAATCCTTCACATGTTCCGGGGGTACCCGAACATCCTCCGGTACCAGCATCAATTCCTCTGACACGAAGCTCCTTTCAGGACCATCCTTCAAATAGTATAAAACACGGCTACCTGCTACTATACGGTCCAACCTATACATTTTCCTACTCCAAAAGGCGTCAGTAGCGCGTCTTTTCGAATCTCCATGTTCTTCCCCCGGTTGTAGCAAATACAGGCATCCTCAGGTAGGGGTTTCTCTTCGGGATATTGCTGGCTTTTTGCAAGAGATACCTCCTCAAGCTTGATCGCCTTGTTAGGTTTCATATCAATCATGGCAGTCTTGGTATTGTTGAGACTTTTGACGATAGTGTACAGGTGCTTGACCCAAATGGTACTGGGCTCGCCGGAGACCAACTCCTGTGCATCTTGGGGCTTGAAGAGCCTTTCAGCGAGTACCTTGTTGTAGCTCTCCACAAAGGCTGTAAAAGTATGGTGGTATTTGGTGGTAGCCCTCTTGATTTCCGCATCTTTACCCCTAGCAACTTGGTTACATCAGATTTAAACTCGCTACCGTTGTCACACTGAAAAATCTTGGGGTATCGCAAGGGTCCCGCCTTGTAGATATCTTTGATCATGTCCGCGACCTCGCTAGCCTTTTTGGTACGCAGGGGTCTAGCTACCTTGTACCTTGAGGCCACGTCAATGCCTGTCAGGATGTATTTGTAGGTGCTTCCATATAACTTGTCATGTGGCATATACAACAAATCAAACTGATGCATCTCATTGGGTGTTGTAATGGTAAAATGCGGGTAGCCTATACGTTTCGGACCTTTGATGTGTCTCAGCCACAAGATTTGACGAGACAGCCAGTGGGTGGCCTTCTTTTTTGATAGACCGCTCTCCTTCGCAAGCAGCTTGATAGCTTTCCGGCCGGTCCAGAGATGTTCTGGAGTATAGTAAATTTGGCTTAATTTTTCCTTCTCCTCATCGGTAACAATGTGTGATGCTTTTGACATGTCTTTATTATACATGTTAAAAACGCGTTCTTACAGATACCTGTAAGCTACAAAGCCTAGCAGGGACAACGAGCCAAGTACGAACGTTAACTCACCATCTTGCTGAGTTTTTGAAGGGGTGTAAAAATCTTTCAATTGCGGGGCTTTCTTGTCCGAAGCAATGTAATATTGATACATGTCATTATCAAGTTCCCGAAGGCTCTTCCCTGCTTTTATTTGTATTTCCCGTTGCTCGTTAAACCAGTCCAGCTTGGCTTGTCGATCTTGTACCTATTGGGCCTGGGCTGCTTGTAGTTCTTCCATCGCCTGGTCGTGCCTTTTCCTTTCCGCTTCTCCGTATCCCGAGAGCTTGCTAAAGAGATAATTTGATCCATTGAACGCTAATGCGTTGATTGCCGCCCCGGCCACTATAACAGCTATTGTTGCCATGTCTCTTTATTCTGAGACGAAACGGTTGCCTTTTGACATGTTCTCACTTGCCCACATAGGTTGGGTATTGGTGTAGTGCAATCTCCTACCAACCTCAACAAGCGATGGAACATCCCCATTTTCTTGATATTTAATCGGTACCTTGTGATCAGTGTGCCACCCCTTACCATAATTATCCCAAGTCATACCCCTGGAAAACTGAGCTTCAATATGGGTCCGCAGTGTAGCCATATCGCACCCGAGATACTCCTGTGAACTGAGCTCCTTGTTTCCCTGAAGGGCATCGCGTGTTCGACATCGTACAACACCAGCCAGATGGCCATCGGGGTTGCAAATGGGGCAGCACCGCCTTTGTTTTTGATGGTCGCAGATGCTTCCGCCCCCGCAGTCCTTGCATTGGGATCTTATCCTTTGATGGTGGCAGACGCTTCCGCCGTCACACTCTTTGCACTTTGACCTCTGTCTTTGATGGGGGCAAATCTGGCTGCTTTTACACTCCTTGCAGGTGGATCTTATCCTACCATGTTCGCTGCATATACTACCACCCCCGCAGTCCTTGCAGGTGGATCTCACCCTTTGATGGGGGCAGATTTGACTTCCCCCGCACTCCCTGCACCCGGATCTCCGCCTTTGATGGGGGCATATTTGACTTCCCCCACATTCATTACAGGTGGATCCCACCCTTTGATGGGGGCACTTTGTACGCTCCACGGACGCCTCTCTTTTTATCGAGACATTTTATGCACCATTTCGTTCGTTGACCATTGCCCTTGATCCTAAAGTTGTCCAAGGAAAGATAGTGCTTACATTTTGAACACTTACAGTTCCCTTCCATTTTAACTCGTATTTGTCCTCAGAGAACAAATACGAGTTGTGGTCACTAGTACTCCACCGAGTGGAATCGCCCGCCTAGGATATTTAATTGAGCATCCATCAGTAAGTACACGTAACACTTTATATCCCCGGTTCTGTCGGCCTTTTTTGTCATATGGAGAGTAATGCCGTCACTAAGCCTCTGTAGTGGTCTCCCGCTGTAGGGTATGGTCGGGAGAGGCTCTGAAATCGATAAACAACGCATACCGTTCATTAAAAAATTGGCCAATTGTCACATTCCAGTCGTGACTACCAAGGAGGTTGGTAATCTGCTCCAGATGATCCTTGGGAAGCATGGCATGGCTATACAGTTCGTTAGGTTCACCTTCCACCGTGACACTTATGTTCTCAATCTTAGGATTGTAGAAGACCTCGTTGATACCAGCATAGGCCTTCACTTTTCTAGGGTCTATAAAGATTAACAAGAGACCCTTGAGACTCTTGGCAGGGGTATCGATTTGGAGGTTGTAGTTTGTATCAGCCTTTTTCATGGTCACCACCTTGCTTCGTAGGATCCTTTCGTAGGGCAGCGCGAGACGATTATACCTGGACATCATGGCACTTGCGAGACCTTCATGGGTGATCTTGTCAAACTCAAGCTTGATGTTGGTAATCTTATAGGCAGCATCAGCAGCCTTGGCAGCCGTAGATCCCACGGCTGCTGTCCCTGTATCTTTGATGACATCGCTGTGCTGTCCGAAATGTAGGACAAATTGTAGCCTATCGTGCAGCTCTGCCGGGTAAAATGGCAAATCCCTCGTTAACTCAAACATTTTACCCAATGGGATGCAGAAAGTGTTGCTATACGCCGCAGCGATGGCTTTCTCCTCATCCGTTCCAACGTAATCAGTGGCCTTGACCTGCAGGGCCCTGATTGTACCATCGTTGGGGTCGATTCCCTCTAGGATGAGGTTGTTTTCACGATCAAACTTAGGTAGCCAGAGGTCCCGGTACAAGGCCAGGATATTATAATCAGATATATTCTGTACCTCATTGCCGTCCAAGGCAACTCGCAGATTTCTCACCAGGCTTTTGCCTATATTGCTGACTGGGGTACGCTTCGTATTGGTCCCCGTCAGCGTCAGGTCAAATAAGAGCTTGAGGCTGCCTGGAAAAATGACATCGTAGAGGTCTTCATTCTGGTTAATGGTGCTTGGTATATGGCTTATTTGAACTCGCTGCCTCCTGCCTTTGATACCGAAGAGCTGTTTCGTCTCTGCATAGGGCTCTAGGGTTGTTTCGAATCCACCACTCATGTTTATTATATAGGGGGAAATGTTCTAATAAATGGCTGATAATCCAGTATTTGATCATAATCTTCCGGATGAGGGTGGGAGGGATGATAAACCCGATGATACCACGTCAAAACTCCCATCAACACCAGGGCCTTCAACCCAAGAAGAACAACAGGGTGTCCCGGGGGCTGGCCTTTCAGAGCAGAGGCAAAAATTGCTAAAGGATACGGTCGATGACCTCTACGAACGTTTTGAGGAGAGGCTGGGGAAGCCTATTGCGATACCCTACGACGAGTTTAGGCTGGAGGGGAAACGTCTTTTTTTCAACGAGATAGACCTTACAGCACTGATTACAAAGGATAGGGGTGGAGTGCGAGCTACCGGGGAGATGATCAAGAGATTGAAGGCAGATCTCGTGCGAGCTCTAGGCTTTACCGACTATGTTACTACACCCAACAGGGGTAAGGCAGCGGCCCAGGCACTTGGGCAAAAGGTTGATGATATTGTGAGGAAGGATATGGCTGATGATATTATCTCTATGGAATCAATAGAGGAATTTGTGGATGCCACAGAGAGTTTTAGAGAAGAGACTTCATTTGGCGGCACTGATGACGGTATCACTGAACGTGAAAGAAGGGGGCTTAACCTCGAACTTCAAACTATAAGGGGTAACCTGAGAAGCCTAGCAAGTAAGATCATTTCATTTGATAGCGAGATTAACAAGGCAAAGGAGTGATATAAAAAACTTGAGAAGCAGAAGGCCAGGGCAGCCGAGGGGCAAAAGGTTAAACTTGAAAGGGATATAGAAAATCTTAATGATAAGATCGAAGATTTAACCGTTAAAAAAAAGGCCACGCAGAATGCACATGGTTTACTATCCTCCCAGATTTATAGCCAGCTGAGGACTATCAGGGAAACGTTGATGAAAATTGCCGGAGATGACACGTCTCTGCTGGAGAAGCTAAAAATCCTCTTCAGAGAGCAAGGGATCACTATAGCCAGTGTGGTTTCAGCTATTGGGTTGTTAATAAGTACAATCGTGCTTGCGGCTACGGGAGGGGGTGCCGCGGCGGGTGCTGCAGGAGGAAGTGCCGCAGGGAAGGGGTTTGTAGAGAAACAGCTTGAAAGGCTCGGAAAGTTCCTGAAATACCTAGCAGGTAAGGCAGGTGTTGCATTGCCGGGGATTATGGGTACCATAGTCTCATTCTTTTTGAGGGTGGCGGCAACTGTTGTCGAATATGCAGCCAAGCATCTGTACATGGCCATCGCGGCCGCTGCCGGGTTTGCCGTGTTCTATGTTAGGGGGGCCTAATATTTTTTAAGCCATATATAGGCAATGATGATCCCCACCCCTGTCGTGGTTAATGCGGCCTTCGTATCCTCGTGCTGGTTTTGTGAGGGGGAACTGGAGGGTATGTCACCCACCCTGACATACCTGAAGAACTGTACGCCGGTACAGATGCTCGGTATGCCCAAGGGGTGTAGCATGTATAGGTGTTTTGGTATCATGTTTGGGATGCTCGGTATGCCTAAGGGGTGTGGTATGTATAGGTGTGGTATGTATAGGTGTTTTGATAGTATGCCTGGGGGGTGTGGTATCTATAGGTGTTTCGATAGACTGCTTGAGGGGTGCGGCTACCGCACATCGATCTGTGCTCCCACATTTACATTGGCGGGTGCTATTAGGATGTTGTTGTTGTATCCTGCGATCCTGCCTATGCGTAGGTTCATGTCCGAGGGCACCATGTACACGCTTGGCATAACGGCAAAATTCACTGGAGTCCGGGCATATTGCAACACCTTCTGGAATTCGGTGATATCATACCCTACATTCTCTTGGCGTTGTACCATAGCCTCAAATTTCTGCATTAAAATTTGCCTTGCCGTGTAATTATCCGCACCAGACCCAATTAAGGATGCCTTGGCCCCTGCCTGCGACCCAAGTAGCAAGACCACGTAAACCCGGATACTTTCGCTTAGCTTGGTTAGACCTTCCGATGTCAGGCCCTGACTTGTAGGGATAATGAACTTGTCCCAATCACCATCAACCTGGGGCCACCATCTGCCATTGGTGAGCGAGGCACCTACTGCCTTAAACTTGTACATGCCATTGGGATCCGCGCCATATTCTCTACATACCTGGGAATACCCAGAGGTTGAATAAGGGTTCTTATAATTTGAAAACCCATCGTCATATGGCATGGGTACTTTCATCCTTGCTATGATGCGACGCATGTGGTAGTAGACATGGAATTTAAAGATGGCGTTGACAAGGGGCACGGAGCCCGTTAGGTGCTTAGTAGAGATGCCCAATGCGGTGCTTGCGCAGTGTGTGGCAAAATTAACCTGGATATTCCAGTAGTCAAGGGCTTGTCCCTTCCAACCCATTCTGACGGGGTCATTCAGCAGATTAGTTGGTACTTTTATGGGGTATTTGGTAAACTCGGGGAATACCAGGGAAATGTGTGATTCTGTAGACACGTACAGGTCCTGATGCTCCAGGCTAGTTACGACAAGTGGCCATTCACCCCTGTTGGAATTGTACTTTGCCTTGGGGTTATACGAGTATATATTCATCTTTTGTTTTAAAACAAAAGATGAAGCAACTCTATGTCACCGATATATATAAACCTACAATATTTGAGGACTACCTGGGACAGGATAGTAGGATAGCTCTGAAATCCATCAGTATCCGACCTACATGCCTGAACCTTTATAGTGACAATGAATTCGTCATACGCAAAATGGGGCCTGATCAGAGGGAAATTAGGATCGAAATTATGAACGGCCTGTATAGGATCGAGGACCTGGCGGCTATCGTGAACAGTCAGGCAAAGGAGAGGATTAAGCTGTTTGTTCTGAAAAATGGACTCTGCAGGCTACGTGTCAGTGAGGGGTACACGGTGGTTATTCATCGACAGCTGCAAGAGCTCTTGGGTCTACCTTATGATCCCAGTAAAAAGTATTATATAAAGGGTGACTATGATGCATACTACAGGACCGACGTCTATATTCGACTACGCCTTGTTTGTCCCCAGTTGGATGAAGACGACTGCCTGCTAGATGGTAAAAAGTCTAAAATTCTGGCCCTACTTCCCACCAAGGAGCTAAACGCTTGGGGGGACATGCTGACCTGGAGTTTTGACACCCCTGTTTACCTCCCTTTGAAGGGTAGTACAGATCGTCTTGAGTTCATGCTAACAGACGAATTTCACCATGAGAAGAACGTTTCATTCACTGGGATAACGATGTGCCTTCTCATAGAATAAATAAATGGCTGATATAACCAAGCTGTACCCAAATTTACCGAGTGCACCTGCACAGGGCGCTGATATGCCGGAGGAAAGCCAGGTCTACAGGCTCAAAAAGATCGAAGAAATTGAACAGTACCTGAGAAAGGAAATTAAAGAGCGGGATAAGCTATCGAAGAATTTTAAGATGCATGGGACCTGGGTCCGCTACTGCGACCACGGACTGCTTGGCATTACTATAGTAACGTCGGGTGTCGGAATCGGGGCGTTGGCCTCGGGCCTTGGTGCTCCAATCTGTATCGCGATGGGGGGTATTACAATCGCAGTGGGAGTTGGGCAGGCAGGTCTGAGATATGCTGGGAGGAGCCTGGGTGTGAAAGCTAAGAAACATGAGGCAATTAGGCTACTCGCGGAAACAAAGTTTAACTCTATTATTGATCTTATATCAAAAGCAATTGAGAATGGGGTTATCAGCGACTATGAGTTTAGTCTCATTATGCAGGAAAAACAAAAATATATGTTGCTAAAGGAACAGATGCGACAGCGTGCTAAGAGGGTTATTGACCACATCAATGAACGAGAACGTGCTCAGCTAGTTGCAAAAGGTCGGGAAGAGGGCAGAAGCGATGTTTTAAAAAAACTTCAGTCTGCACAGTATGCCAGCGGTATCTAGATTCCCCACCTGAATATAAACCTTAATTTTATAATATTTTATAGGCCCCACAAAAGGCCTATAAAATATAGGGTTTTTTTTCTAATCATCCTCGCCCAGCAGGGGCTCCTTTTCGGATTGTCGATATTTACATTCAGTAATATGTACCTGTGGGTGATAATTATTTCCCTGCATGTATATAGATGATATAGCCATTATTGCCGTGGCTTGGCATGGTAGGTTGTATGGTACCTGCATGCCATGGAAACTTGTGGTAATAACATCCTTATAATATTTAAGCTTGGTATTGATATAGCGGTCTTTTTTGACCGGCCCCGTCGTCAATTGCTCGGAGATAAGCTCCTCGATTCTGGACCAGATCTGACGATATTTGGCAACCCAATCTGGGTACTCCTCGAAATCAAAACTCATCGATGGTACTGCATTGGCGTTGTACCGGGTGACACCGTTCGGTGACCAGATTTTTGATGGGGTTTTCACCATTAGGGTCACCACGAGGTCCCGTGTATGATATCCTATGACATAATGCCTGTCTTTACCACCATTAGATGGTTGGGATCTGAGACAGTTAGGCAGTCAACATTAATATCATTTATATCGGTAAATTTTACGGCATGTGAATAGAATAATTTAGGGCTGACAAGTTCATTCTCAAATTGTAGCATTTGTTTATTGTAATTCACATGACTTCAGAGGATTGCATGTCATTGTACATACGCAGCCACCCCCGTTGTAGGTGATATATTCCTGGTAGCAGTACCAGCGTAACATTTTACTGTTTACCTCAAACCTTCGGCCGCATGTACATCTGTCAAATTCATCCAGCATACGTTCACAGTCCTTACATTGTTCCATTTTATTTACAATTACAATTACAAGGACGATCATCTTCTAGGTCATCAAGACGTTCCCTCAAAAGCCTCGAATGTCTCATCCATTCATTCACCCTACACTCCAATTTTTCTAATGCCAGTGCCAACGCTACCAGTGGCAGGGAGATACCAACGCCAGCCATAATACTGGCTACCGCACTTCCAAATATATTAAATTTTGTTTGACAGTTAATGCACATTTATTGGTAGTAGTATTTTGATTTCATCCTACAACCCCGATGGGTTGTAGGATAACTTATGAATTTCACCTACATATTGAACCTTTCAGGGACCTTCTACTCGATAGCCTTGTTGCACAAGTCCTGTGTCTTGAAACGATATGGCACATATTTGAGTGCCAGGGGATCCCTTTCAACGGCCCTGCTACACATGTCTTGCGTCTTTAATTTATCCGGCACATATTTGAGCATCGACTCATACTTTTCAGAGGCCTTATTGCATATGTCCTGAGTCTTGAAACGATATGGCACATCACTGAGCACCGAGGGATTTTTTTCAACGGCCTCGTTGCACATGTCTTGCGTCATGAGCCGATCCGGCACATACTTGAGCATCCAGGAATTCTTTTCAACGGCCTCGTTGCACATGTCCTGTGTCCTGAACTGATCCGGCACATATTCGAGTGTCCCGGGATTCTTTTCAACGGCCTCGTTGCACATGTCCTGCGTCATGATATGATCCGGCACATCCAAAAGCATCCGGGGGTACTCCTCAACGGCCTTGTTACACATGTCCTGTGTCTTGAACCTATCCGGCACATACCCCAACATGCGGGGGTCCTCCTCAACAGCCCTGTTGCACATGTCCTGTGTTTTAAAATGGTCCATTTATTATATTTGAAATATATTCAGAAGATTTTATGATCTGCTGAATGTATTTTTTTTTTCCCCTCCTTTCAACACCACAACTTTTCAAGATCTGCCTTTTCATCCTCCGAAAAACACCAATCGATGACCCTATCTGGATGCCAGGCCAATGGAGCTAGCTCCTCCTTAATCCTAGCCTTTTCGGATTTCCTCTGGCGATAGGCAGAGAGTAGCTCGGGCTCATCTTCATCTTCAGAAACCCTGAGGCACATGTCCTGGGTAACGAACCAGTCTGGAACATACCTAAAGGCATCATCCTCAGAAACCCTGAGGCACATGTCATCCGTCTTAAACCAGTCCGGCACATACTCGAACATTTTGAGATGTTTTTCAACAGCCCTATTACACATGTCCTGCGTTTTGAACCGATCCGGCACATACTCGAGCATCTCTTCATCCCCCTCAACAGCCTTGTTACACATGTCCTGCGTCTTGAACTGATCCGGGACATACTCGATCAGCCAGGGCTCCTTTTCAACAGCCTTGCTGCACATGTCTTGTGTTTTGAACCTGCCGGGGATATAGGGGAGAAAACGGGGCTCCCCCTCGGCAGCCTTGTTGCATATGCCCTGTGTCATGAATTGATACGGCACCCAGACTAGTATATAACGATTTTTTTCAACTACCCTGTTACACATGTCCTGCGTCTTGAACCTGTCGGGGACATGCCTGAACATATATGGATCATCCCCAACAGTCTTGTTGCACATGCCCTGTGTCTTGAATTTATCGGGGACATACCTTAGCACCCAGGTATTTTGTTCAACGGCCTCGTTGCACATGTCTTGCGTCTTGAACCTGTCCGGCACATACATGAGCGCAGGGGGATACAGGTCAACAGCCTTGTTGCACATGTCTTGCGTCTTTATATGATCCGGCACCCAGATTAGTGTATGGGGATTTTTTTTAACTACCTTGTTACATATGTCCCGCGTCATGAACTGATCTGGCACAAATTCCAGATTATTGGGGTCCTCCTCAACGGCCTTTATCCATCTATCCTGACTTGCAATATCATTCTCCAACATATCAACTAATTCAGCCTTGCGTAGTCTATAATACCTGGTTAAACCACGACTTTTTGCAATATCACGTAACTGTTTCACAGTGTGTTTATTCATATTTTATATACACGTTTTTTACTTTCTCAGAAGATTTAATTCTGCTCGACTAACACAGTTATTCCCCTCTTTATTGCGCATGCGTTGATTATTAGCAGAATTCCCCCCCTTTATATTCATTTTTGTATGTTAGGGACTTAACCTTGATATGCATGACTAAGCACCGCATGATGGGGATTTTTTCATGCATATCAATAGATTTTTGTGCAATGGGGTGTGATGAAAAGTTGTGACGTCACAAGCAAAATTGTGTATGATATTTTTTATGAGAGTTTGACCGTGATTTTTGAAAAAGTGTGTATGGAGTGACCCCCATATACTACTCAAGTTGAAAATTAAATGAAAGCACTTTTTCTTCCAAAATTTTTAAATTTTAAACATTGTCTTTCCAAACAACGAAAACTCTTATTTCGATTTCTAAACCGCCTTGTAATAGAGGAGACCGTTGCCGTAATTTTTGCTTCGAGAATTAAATGCATTTTTGAAAACAACCTTGCTCAACCGCGTTAATTAAATGTCTTTTTCAAAATAATTTCATTGAACCGCGTTAATTTCTTGACTCGTTAATTTTAGTTAAAAAAAAAACTTCTTTTAACTTTTAGTGCTGAAATTATCTACACACAACTTAGCATAGTTACTGTGTGACACTATGAGCTTAGTCACAAATTAGCAAGCAAACATTGTTAGCCGTCAAGTGAGCGGTAAGCCGCTTTGACGATACAGGCAACAAACCCTGTGCCAACTTTGTATGAGTTCCCGCTTTGTGCGGAACGGTCCATGTGTGCAGCTACAAAAAACAGGAGGGAGGAAGCAGTGAGTCCTAGAATTCTTCTCATCTGTCGCGGAATATGCAGGGAATTTTGAAGATTGCTGTAGCAAGAAATGGTATAATTTTGATTTATTCTTCTTATGTAAATCTTAATGTCTCTATGGCTAATATCAAACGTTTGTCAGAGCAAATTACCAAAGCTCAACCATTTACTTTTTTTTGTGTGTGGAAATTTTGGTGTGACAGATTTTTGGTCTAAAGCTGTAGTTAGTTAGAGCTATTTTTTGTTTGAGCATCATGCCTAATATCACAGGCATATCCAGTTTGTTTTGAATTAAAGGAGATTGCTAAACACTTTTAAAAGCAGTCGATTTCTTCAGTGCAAAGACAAGAAGGGGGGAAGGCTCTCTACGCAAAACCCAATCCCGACTAGTCCAAAACATATATATTGATCATATACGTGCATATTTAACAACACGGCTCATATATGTCTGTCTGTCTATGTAGCGCGCTTTGTACCCAGTTTCCTAAGGCACATTTCTTCTTGAAAATAGTGGAGTCTTCATACGGAAGGTAATTTATTCCATAACTTGCACCTTATTCAGTTAAAAAATCCATCAAGAGAGTATGGATGGAAAAAAAAAGAAGAAAAGAGTCTGATGGTTTTTTACACATATAAAACTCTAAATGGAAAATTTACACTATTTTGATGTTGTTTTTCTTGCATTGACTACATGCCCACTCATAATCCTTTTCCTTGAAAACCTTCAAAGGAATCTTTTCGCAAATCTTGTGGTACCATTCGTCACAAAATTTGTCAGAGTAGGAAATTTTTGCATCATTCCGCTTTTGAGACAACTACTTTACTCTCTAACTTTTCCGATGTCGACTTTTGACTCTTTGATATTTGATGGTTCACGCCATGAGTGCAATCTTGCAATTCATTGCCAATGATTATAAAAGGAATTCCATTAAATTTTAGTTGTTTCTCGTCATGATGAGTTTTCTTCTCCTCAAAAAGTATTTTATAATTCAATAAGTTGTAGCCTAGAAAAATATTGAGACACATTGATAGATATTTTTTTTATAAGAGCCTAGTTTAAAAGAACATTTAAAAATTACCAGATCATCCAAACTCTTTGTCTTTTTTGTAAACTACAAAGGTGGTATTGGTATCAAGTTCGAACTGCTTGATTGCTACTCTTGCTTTCGAAATGGATGAAAACCTCACTTGCCGCTCTGTATCTTAAAAGTATAAGAAGAAGAAGAGTAGTTATACAGAATAAGAGCGCAAGTCTATAAAATTTCAAAAGGAATAGAAAAAAATAAAAAAAAGGAAAATAATAATAAAGGCAAGAAAACAGCAAAAAGTTACTGCTCGACTCGAAGCTAAAATAATACTAATAATACCATACAACATTCAAACAAACAGAAACAAGCAAAAAACAAACAAATAACTGTAAAACTGATAATAACCATAGATAGTGAAACGATGTACACATATATTTATTACACCTACCAGTTATAATGCTACACTATAAAGAAACAAATAATAAACATAATGATCAACACTAACACACGCCTCCCTTTTTTTTGTAGTTCGTAGAACGTCCATAATGTTTGAAATGTCTGCAACAAAAGAAGGTACACAACCTGTGTGCACAATGAAATAAAATGAAACACTTTGATAATAGTCAATTTTAAAATGTCACACATCAAGTTTTCCAATCGACAGAATATCTTGTAAACTCTGACAACTAGCACCATGTTTTGTCAGACAATCAGCCAATTGTCTTTCGGTGGGTATCCATTCCACTGTACTGATTTCTTTACGAATTAGCATCTCTTTTATTGCTGCAATATCAATACGCAGTCGTTTTTCACTTATTACTTTCGTTGAATATATAAGTGAATGTAGATTTTTATTATCAATCTTGGCATTTATTGTGATTTTCTTTACGTCTTTTCTTAGCAATTCCGCCAGTAATTCAGATAGGTACAGTACATCGTCCAACCCATCTGATAATGCTAAACTTTCTGCAGCTGTGGTACTCTTCACTACCCTTTTAATTTTGTTTGATGACCAATTTAGGATACAACAATCATTATTTTCTCCAACTAATAAAATGATATGTGCACCTGCACTAGATGCACCATCTGGCAAATTTGCATGGGAAGCATCTGTGAATACGACTAATTCGTTCCTGGTTGACATTCATTTTTGGATATATCAGTTTAAACTGATCAGACTTAATTTTCTTTACCATTTTGTTAGCTTCAATGAGATGTCTTACTTCTGGACTCTGGTTGATACACATGCTAAAGAGCAAAATATCAAAACTAACATCAGGCCTGGTCTGACTGGCCACCCAATTTGCTTGACCAACCAAACTCCGTAAACTGGCAATTTCAGTGGAATTAAGTTTTGCTTGACGTTTCGGAGATAGAGGTATAAGTTGCATCGAGTCAATGAAATCATTATGGGACACTTCTATGTTACCATTGTTATGCTGTATGTTTAATCCAACATATTTAAAATAATTTTCCTCAATTTTCCCAATTCGAAAGACATCTCTTAATTTATAAACAACCTCTTTCTCAAAAGATGTTGTTCCAGAGTGAATAAAATCGTCGACATGGATAACAAAAAGCCCTTCTAGAATATTCTCACGTTTCCAATAGAACATAGCTGGATCGAACTTGGATTGTACACATCCAAGCTTTTCAATTTCTGTTTTCACAGTAAAAAACCAGTGTCGCGCAGCATCATTTAATCCATACACAACCTTTTTAAGTTTCCAAAGGTTGCCTTGGTCATCTGCTTCAATTGGTGGCTGCAAAAATACATTTCTCTGGATCTCGCATCCCTGAAGAAAAGCAGCTTTGATATCTGTAGTTTTGCATTGCCACTCTTTTATACTAGAAATTGCTATCAGAATTCTCAGGGTGCTTTTCAAGGCAGTACGCGAGTCTACTTGTAAAATTTGCTCCTCTTCATAGCCTCTTGCAACGAGTCTGGCTTTTACAAAATTTTCTGGACCAGTTTTCTTCTCTGTAATTACCCATGTAGTAGAAATTGTCTTTTGTCCTGAATTTCTCACTTCTTCAAAAACCTCAAAATCCTTCCAGTTCTGTATCTCTCGTTCCTTGGCAGTGATAACATCTTTGTCACAATGGCGTTGTTGTGGCACTAAGACAATGTTTACTTCCTCAGTTCTTCCCTTTTCTACCTTTTCCCATTTGTCAATACTCTGAAAATCTATACAAATGGGATTTTCTTCATCTGGGTGTTTCACATTGTACCAGGAAGAATACTTCCCAGTTGCTTTGCCAGCTCTGCTGATTATCGTTGCCTCTTTCCAAATGTTGTCACCTGGTTGCTTGTAGCGAATTTCATCATTTTTCTTTGGCATACCCGTAACGTTGTCAGTCATGTTTTGGTCCAAGGTGGCATCGTCAAGTTGTACTCCATCATGTATAGCAGCATCGGCATGCTGTCTTTGATTAGTGCTTTCTTCGTCTGAAGATTCACGAATGCAATTCGCCTCACCTGAGGTAACTTTTATTTCAGGGCCAGGATCTGATTCTGTTGGCTCTTGAAATTCATGCCCAACTTTAATCAATCTGTTGGTTGATACCCTAACATAAACATTTCCATGTCGCACAAAGACAATTTTTCCATCTTGACCTATTACAGTGCCAGGTCCTTTCCATTTGTTGGATTCGTCTCTCTTGTAAAAGACTTTACAACCTCTGTCAAATTGAGTATAATTTACCTTAATTTTATGTTTTAAGGCACGTCTGATTTTTGATGATGACTCAGCTTCTATGTATGCTCTTCTAGCAGCATGCAAAGTGTTGATATGCTTTGCAAACACTTGGTTCATTGTTGCACCTTCAAGAGCTGGCGGCAAATCTCTCATTACGTTGGGAAGATTAGGATTTTGTCCAAATACAAGTTGATAGGAAGAAAATCCGTTCCACATTTGCAGGCAGTTCTTTGCATTTATTGCCCACACTAGAGCCGTTTCCAAAGACACTGTTGGATTGTCTGCCAGAATCTTTTCCAGACATCTGTGGACAACAGCATGGTTTCTCTCACAGATTCCATTTTGCCACGGGCTTTCAGCAGCTGTGTTAAGGACCTGAATGTTTAAGTTTCCACACATGTTTCTATAATCTTCATTGGCAAATTCGCCACCATTATCTGCCAAGAACTTCTGTGGGGCTCCAAATCCAGAACCAATCCACATTTGCATAACATTATCTATGATAGTGGATGGGTTTTTATCTTTGATGATTCTTGCAGTGGTAAATCGGCTAAAGAGATCAAGCAAATATAGAATGTTTACGTCCTTGTTCCACTTTTTTAAATCAATAGCTACAGTCTCATTAAATTGATTTGCCAAAGGTAAACAAACTGCTGGTCGTGGTGGTGTTTTACGGAATCTTTGACATATCTCACAAGAGGCATAAACTTCATCTAATATAGACTGATAATCATCATCCCAAACATTTGCATCACTTGGATCATCTTCCGGAAAAGACAATGCTACTGCTACTCCCCGTTTCTTCTTATCTAAATCTGTAACAATGCACCAAGCACGTAACTCTTCACAATATCTGTCATATGGTTTGTCTTTGCTATTGAACACCAGTGGGTTTTTATAGCCACTCATCTTCAAATTCTTCAACTACCCTTTGCTACCATGTAAAACTGATAATAACCATAGATAGTGAAACGATGTACACATATATTTATTACACCCACCAGTTATAATGCTACACTATAAAGAAACAAATAATAAACATAATGATCAACACTAACAATAAGGGGCTATTTCTTTCGCACACAAGAATCGGTTCTGAATGCTCCAAGTGCTCCAATTATCATTTCTTTGGTAATTTGGGAGCAGTTCACTTGGAGCATTCAGAGCACTCAGAACTATTAATTTGACTTACTACGGTCAAAGCCTTCTTGCTCCGAAAACCCATTTCTTTGGCACACATTTTTTCGCCAGTGAAACTCTTGCAGTGAAAAACCATTTTGAATACTTTACATAAATTAAAAAACCAGGGGAGACGGAAATTAATTATGCGGAAAAATAAACAAACAGGACAGCTTCAAATTTAAGCACAACTTGATTAAAAGTGAAAGCGCGATGTCATTTAACACTTCTTGCGAAGATTACGGTTTATATTTACGGAATATATGGGGAGGAAATGATGAAACATGAGAACTATCTACGATAGATACAAGCGCCATACGTCAGTCGCCGTCTCCACCGAAAAAAAAATTAAAAATGACTTTTAAATTAAACGGGGTGGATAAAAAAAGTAAAAAAAAAACAAGAAAAATAAAACAGGTGAAATAGTTGACCAAAGCGTGCCATCAACTGCTTGTACAACAGTGGAGGATGATCCTACTTCAATTTATTGAAAACAAGAGGCAACCAATATCTTAATTGCAGAATATGAGAAATCCGTCGACAAATTTAAAAATTTAAAGTACAAAGTAAAAGAAGTATGGCAAATTATAGCGCACAAAGTTAAAAAGGAATTGTTAAAGTTAAAATATACAAATTTTCCATCTTGGCAACAATGCAACTCAAGATGGAAAACTATTACCAAAATATACAGGAAAACAGTCGACCATAATAATAAATCAGGAAGTGATAAAATAAGTTAATTGAAAAACTTTGAATAACTTTTTGTTTTTTTTAATTGTTTGTTTTTTAGTTGTATGCCTAAATACTGTTTTTTTTGTATTTGTGGCTATAAAAATAGCCGTTTTATTTGGGATTAATTAATTACAGTCCTTTTGCGATGTCAAATCTTTTTCTTTCTGCGTCTTTTGATGATGACCCGTAACAGATGAAATTATTGACTTCTTCATCACCCTCGATTAAAAAGTCAAATTTCATTTTCCCCAAATCGAATATCTTCATCAATGCAGAAGTTGTGAATGGAACATACAGTGATATCAACAAGCTTGAGTCAAGGAAAACGCGATTTTAATAAAACAAATGCTCTTTCTATGATGTTGCGTGTTACGGATTGGGTGTAATTATATTTGTTCTTAATAGAATCAAGAGCGTTGATACATTTATAAGGTGTCATCATAAATGTTTCCAGCTTGTATGCTGTGTCGCCAACCATAAAGGTGCCATTGGGTACCATGGTACGTGGATCATTACTGATGCGTTGAAGAAGGTCGCTATTGCCAAATACCCTAGCATCGTGTACAGAACCAGGCCACCCTGTATAACAATCTGTAAATCTCATGTTATGGTCGCACACTCCCTGAAGAATTATCGACGAAAAGCCTTTTCTGTTGATATAATTCTCATTACAAAATGATTGGCCTGATATCTCAATGTGCGTGCCATCTATCGCCCCAATCACACCTTCCATCCCTTTTAGAAATTTAAAGCCATTAGCTACTTCGATTATGGAGCTTCCAGAAGGCCAAACAATGTTAACTGGGACCAAACAACACATAATTGCCTTTGATACTCGAAGTATAATTCTGAGTACTGTTGACTCGGTAACATCGAAGCGATCAGCAATGCTACGAAGTGGTTCCTTTGATGCACAATACCACAAAAAAATACATACTTGTTTGTGCAACTTGACCATCGGTCTTCCACCACTATTTGATTTAAAAAACTGATCGAAGTTGCCAATCTTTAAACACAATGATTCAACTGATGTTTTTCTCAACCTAAAATGGCTTTTAAATGCGTCATCGGTATACAAGGGTATCACTGTCTCAAAGTATCCTGGTATCCTAACAGCATCGACACGGTCGGTAGAACTAATTGAAGCAACCAATGGCAAAATTAATTCAGTGATATCCTCCGCATTTCTTTTATCTTCTTCATTTTCTACTTCGCTGAAGGCTAAAAGAGCTAGCGCTTTCGCTTTTGAAACAGACATATTTGTTTACAAATGAGCCGTGGTTTCTTAATTATGCAAAAATTATGCAAAAATATAAGCTATATTTTTAAACCACATAAAAATGTTGGAGCACTTGGATTCGGTTCTGTGTTGTTTCTTTGGTCACCGGAGCACTTGGAGCAGTTGGAGCATACAGATTTGAATCTCAGGTATGAAAGAAATAACCCCTAACAAAACACACAAACATAAAAACAATAACATAAAAACATAAAAAACTCATGAGAAATACCTTTTCAGTTCCATTCTAAAAAATTGCTGTCGTCGAAGTAAAAATGAAAAGTTAACTTTTACAGCAGTTGAAATTACCATGTGCTACGCTCCCCTAGATAATAACATTATGGCGCCAGAAGTCACAATATGTTTCCCGCACACTATATGGGAAACATATATATGTCATATTCTATGCATATATATAAACGTCGGGATTGGGTTTTGTGTAGAGAGAGTTTTCCAGACAAGGGTGGGAAGACCCTGGACAAAAACCCAGAGTCAGGGTATTTGTTGGGGTAAATTTGGAATGAAAACACCCTTTACCCCAACATAGATTTTTGTTCTGAGGTACTTATTGCGACACAGAAATGTAAATAGACTGCCTGGCATATTTATTTGTAATAATTAAAAAACCAAGTCAAACAACTGCTGTATATAATGTACACGCATGATTTAGATGTTTGTAAAAGAAGTTTATTTTTTATGCAAGTTCCTTAACACTTGTCACAATCTCTGGCGTGCGGGCCATCATACGCCAAAATCTTGTTGGCGAGTGCAACAGACCGCACGCCGTAAAGTTAGGCGTGCGTAGTACACGCCTTAATACTTGGCGTGCATACGTTTTTTTTCCATCATTCAAAAACTGTATGGAAGTGGGACCTCTGAATTTCTTTTGTAGTCAAAATGACAGCATTTTAGCTAGTTAGCTGCACTAAAACAAAAGCCGAAAATTGATAAAAAATGTGTATGAATCAACTTTCATCAGACAAAACTTCCAATAGATTTCCATCTTGGTCGAACACTCCCATTTGCTTTGATCTCAGATTTATTGAATAGTCCTGGTCCTTTTTTCATCCAGGAGTAAGCCTATTCATAGCCAACCTGACCATCCAAGCTAATTCACCGACTCCTGACTTAGTTAAAAGAACTACGTAGCCATGAATCTCTATTGCCTGGCCCCTTCGTCATTGGTAACCAGGACTTACACAAGAAATCCAGCCATGTGGTTCTTAACTAATGCGGAGGTGAACGCCGATGGAGCACGGATGAAGCAAATCTGCAAAACTGCACTTACAGGCAGAACAGACACACATAATTATTTTCAAGCATAAGCGAATTTACAAATAATAATAATAATACAAACTAAAAACTTATTCTGTTTTATATGTTTTAAGTTTTCTTTAGCGACGGCATTTTTGCGTTTTAATTGGCTTATTAAAATGCGCCTCTAACGGTGCCTCCTGACACATTTATTATTTGTGGTAAGTGTGATCATGATTACAAAACTTCCATGATATGATGGCACATGGCAGATAAAAACAAAACAAAATAGATGCCGAACGAAGGTTGATTTAAAAGAGACATTATATTTGAATTATCTCGTTATTTTGCATGTTTCGATTTTTAATTTTGAACTTATAATAGGGGAGATGTAGCTACAGAAACGTGCTTATTTTGTTTTATATGTTTGAAGGCTTTTGCAGTCTCCAGTGTTTGGTTCACTGGTTAAATCGTCCCACCTTTTAAGAACATGCCAAAATACTTTCTAGGTGTGCGATCATACGCACGCCAAAAACAATAATGGCGTGTGCAGAGGCGTGCGCGTGCGATCGCACGCCATTCCAGTCCAAGGCTGTGTCATCTAAGATATATAAGTGACGATTCCAGGGAATTTGATAAAATCCTATATAGCGATAATTTTCACTTATCGATATGCTTTATCGCTATATCGCTAACAGTAAGAGGATTATCGATTATCGATTATCGATAAATGTTAATAAATGTTAATATCTATTGGAAATTATCACTAATTATAGCTAAGGCTATTTATCGCTAAATTTATCGCTATATTTCTTACAAATTATCACTGCATCATCCTCATCATCATTCTCGGCTTAACGTCCGTTTTCCATGCTAGCATGGGTTGGACGGGGTATATTAATGACCCTCTTCCAATCTGATCTAGACTGTGTTAGATCTAAACTCAACTTCCTCTGTATCAAGTCTGTCCTTATAACCTCCTGCCAAGTCTTTCTCGGTCTGCCTCTGGGCTTTGCCCCAGGAACTATCAAGTCTCTACACTTTCTTACCCAATTATCCTCCTCCATTCTTTCCAAGTGCATATGCTTTCCAAGTGCATAAATTATAATCATAAAATGGTGGCGTTAGCTGAGAAAAACTCTAGTTATTTGTGCATTCCAACTTCATTAATGCATAAATAATATATAGGTGAATTGATTAACATAAATGTATTTGCCAAAGTTACACTCGTTTGCTCGTCCCAGGCCTCTTAAATATTTTCCAATGACCTGATAACATTTTCTGGGTAAGCTTGTATACGCCCTATATGTTTACTCACAAAATTTGATTGCAAACCGACATGCAGATCCCAAGTTATTGGGTCGTCGTCGTTATGGGGTCGTCGTCGTTATGGGGTCGTCGTTATGGGGTCTGTTTGTGTGTGTTTAGTTGTTATTGTATAATTATTTCAAATTTTGGTACTTGCACTTTTGTATCCCTTCTAGGTAAGATAATATGTGACGATTCCAGGGAATTTGATAACAAGCTATTTAGCGATAATTTTTCATTATCGATCACTTATAGCGCCTGATCGCTAAGCAAAAAGTTTTATCGATAATTTAGATTAAAAATATAAAATTATCGATAAATATCGCTAAGGGATTTTCTTTTTTTATTTATCGCTATTTTGCTAGGTCTAAATTAGCATAAATTTAAATAATAATGACAGATAAATGCTAGCGAGCTAAGGAAGCCGAGTTTTGATCCCTTGCTGCGAAAAGTTTCATGCGCACGGGAAAAAACACCGTGTCTGAAAGCTAAATAATTATTTTTTTTTTTTTATAATATAGTTGCTCCCAACCCTTACTAACATTAGTAGAAATGGAAATAAAGATACTAAAAATTTCAGAATAAAACTATGTAGCGAATCAGGGACTTTGGGGATATTTGATCTGTGTTATTTTCTTCTTTTTAGATAATTATCTTCTAGATAAGGAAAGCAATCAGAAGATTCAAAATTGACCAAGAAAGTTTAGCTAGTTACCTTGATTTTTAGTCAGGATAAATTTTATTTTTTATTGGATCATAATCTAGAGAATAAAGCAAGAGGATAGCCGTCGAACATGTGGATAGTTATGTGTTTTGTTTACTTCAACAGCGCGTTTTCATGTAGTTCTTGCTCTAGGAAACTGTATCACTTTTTCTTTTCAAAACAAAGTTTGTAACAAAATCAGTAAACCAAGGAATTTAATAGGGCGCGCGTTTCATGTACTCTTTGTTACAAATAAATAAAATGTGTCACTTTCTATCCCAGACAAATTTTGCAACAAGACTGGGGAAGGGGTCATTGGCTATTTTTCTTTCATAATGCATAGAGTCATCCTTAAAAGGACGTCCAAATTTTGGGGGGAAGAGGGTCTTTGTATTTTTATTGATTTCGTTGTCTTTTGAGGGAAAATAGAGGATTATACATACAAGTCGTTTTGTTCTCAATTTACATGAGAAGCATTTTAAATGGAAATCTTAGTTATTTTTATCCAGGGAATTTTTCTGCTTAACTTCAAGAATGGAAGACCAAATCAAGAAGGACATGGGGAGGGGATGTTACCTATGAAGCCAATTGCAACACAGTTGTTTTTCTAATTTAAGAAATAATTTGGTAACACAAGGTAAAACTAAAATGAATACATAAACATTTCCATTTCATATTATTTTGTAGCGTAAAATGCAAAAACTACGGATGTAAATACTTTCCTCATGATATATTATAATTTATAGTTAACAACAGTTTAACATTTAAAAAATATATATATATATATATATAAACAAAGAAATTTTCTAAAATTTAAATTGTGCTACTTACTAATAATGTAAACCATATCAAAATTATTTCTGTACAGTGAAACAACTTTACATCTTAATGCTGCGATTATCAAACATGAGAATAAATAATGAAATTTTTAGACAAACATGAAAACCTTATTTACGGTTAATTTTGGGTGGTAGCATTAAATCAACTGAAATTGGTAAATAATCTTGTTCTCAGGTTATATTTTATCAATTTTAAGAAAATGTGAAAAAAATTTTGAAATTTCACTATCGCGTGTGACCAAAAATAATAGGCTAAATTTATTTTTTGGTTAAAATATATTACTACAAATATATAACTCAGGAGTGGACCATGGGAACCATCAAGATTTCTGAAGCACACAAAACTCTTCTCCAACTTGTAACACCATAATTCTAAATATAAAGGAATATGCAATGCAAATTTTCGCCCAAAAATTGGGTATGAAAATATCAAATTTCTGACGACACCATCTCCCATAAATGAAATGTCCGATACAGGATTTTACTGATACTCCAAAAAAAATATAACAAAAAGTTACGTAATTCAACAGGTGTGGGGAAAATTAGTTACAGAATGACCACGCACTAGCTTTATTGTGTCAGTGTCTAAAATGATATTTTTGGTACTGCAATTTTGTGTAATATAAAGAAATCTCCTGGCATGCAAGCAGTGAAAAAAATCTAACATGGTTAAAAACAGGACTTTCCAGTAGTGTTTTGTATGTTGTGTGGTTTGTGTAAACAGGGCTTTAAGTGGCACAAACAAAAACACCCCCTAATTTGGCTGTATCAATTTGCATTTAAGCAGATTTTCTTTTTTTATTTGCCGATATAATATAATTTTTCAGAATGAAAGTTTGGCAAATTAAACGATCACAACTAAAATTATTCCAAAGTAACAGCTGAGGCTAGCTAGCTAGCTCCCTTGATCCAGACTTGCTTTAGTTTTAAGAAAGCTATAAATTCAATGGTGTGGACTTTTATACAAAAAGAAGCTTGTTTCTTACTTGTCATAAAGTAGCTAGCTAATTCAATAAGGTTTTGTTCCTGCTTTTTGTTGAAAGTTTGGCAAATTATAAACGATCACAATTAAAATTATTCCAATGCAACTGTTAGAGGCCAGCTAGCTCCCGTAACTCAGACTCGTTTTAGTTTTAAAAAAGCTGTAAATTTATTGGCGTAGACTTTTATACAAAAAGAAACTTGTTTCTTACTTGTTATAAAGTAGTAAGTTAATTTAATAACGTTTTGTTCCAGCGCAGCCATTGCGTCCAAAAGAAGAATCTAAAATAAAAGGGGTCTGGACAGCGCCGCATGTTTACAGCGTACGATATTTTGCAGAACGAAAAAAATTAAAAGAGACTAACTAAATTATTTTTTTATTCTTTACAGCGATCAAACAAATTATATTTACGATTCTAAAAAGAATATTAATACACTTGATGAAAACATCAAGCAAACCGTTTTTGCTGTTTTGCAAGTTATTTAATTGACAAACATTAAAATAATGTTGTCTAGCTTGCTTTTCGCATAATAAGCTAAAAAATTTATGCGTCAGCCATATTGCACTATTATCGATAATCTGCTGACAAAGCAAATCAAATTAGCGATAATTATAGCTCAGCATTGTTTATCGCTAATGACCTGATCGCTAATCCATTTTATTTATCGATAATTCTGTTCTTTTTTTCATGAATTATCGCTAAATAGTGATCGATAATTATAGGTTGTTATCAAATTCCCTGGAATCGTCACATATATGTCTGTAAAAATAATGTCAAAAGACTTTTTCTCCAATTATATGAATAATCAGTGCATTTGCAACAAATTGACATGAATAAAGAATCGTAAGTGGCCTGAGCTCTATTTGTGTAAACTTGTTTATGTACCCAATGATGACCAATACTACCCTGACCTACTCTGGCCTGCCAAAAAATAGTGTTTGTTTTTAGTAGATTTGTATTTCAAATATAAATGATTATTAATAATTTCTTTATACAGGAGTTTGTCATGGCTTGAAGGGGTTGTATTCAAGCAAGTTACTGAGGGTGAGTAAGGAAACCTTTTTTAGGCTGAAATTGATATGTGAAAAGCGAGATTCAAATGTGTAATTATTGTTTAAAAAACATGTTTAGGCACAACAAGTCCTTCTTGCACAAGGTTTAAATAGTAAGAATTTTATTTAATATTTTTTTATTGTGTTCTGTATGCATTGGGTGTAAATATTTATTATCTACATATTATAGATTTTCAAAACCGGTCGTATGCAGCTGAGGCAAGTGCAAAAAAAAAATTTTCTAGAGACAAACCACATGTAAATATTGGTACCATTGGCCACGTTGATCATGGCAAAACTACCTTAACTGCTGCTATAACCAAAGGTAAAACAAATATTTTACTGCAAGAACCTGTGTAAAAAAAATTGACTTGACAAAAATTTCTCTTGCCTCAGAAAATGTGGGGAAAATTTTCTCATATTGTGGAGATACAAGTTTTATCAAAGCTTATCAATGCATCAAACATTAAATTTATATACTGTATTATACTATTATAGTTGAGGGGATATGAAGGGTGTCCTACCAATATTTTTGTTATGGTTTTTAGGTCCTAATGTAGATAAGATTTATAAATTAACTGGCCTTGCATATATTACAGAGCAGAATGTAAGACCATTTCATGTAGTTAACCTGTACTAGTGAAATTTTCAAACTCAATCTCATTACTGGACAAAAAACCTTGTATTTTCCTGGGCAAAAATTTTTACCTTGATCTGTTGTTAACTTTAACTTGCTAACCATTGCATGCAATATCCACTTTTTTCCTGCATACTTTATGGCTGGAAAAAAGATATGACTGGTGACCTTGATAATGGAAAGAATGAAAGAGAATAATTTTTTTTTTATTATTCATATCATTTTTTATGATTTTAAGGGCAATTTAAATTAATCAAGATAAGGAAAGTATAGAATTTTTAGATTGAGATGAAAGCTATATCTAAGCATGTGAAAATAATGGCTTTTAAGCAAAAAAAACTATACCTGTTCTAGGTGAAAAACCAGGATAATTGTAATTTGTTTAGAAACATTTTGCTGTTGGCTTATTTTACTTACAATTTTTTACCTAACTGTTTAGTTCTTGCTGAAGCTGGTGGTGCTAAATTTAAAAATTATGCTGACATTGACAACGCTCCAGAGGAAAGGGCACGGGGAATTACTATAAATGCTGCGCATGTTGAATATGAAACTGACAATCGTCACTATGGACACATCGATTGCCCTGGTCATGCAGATTACATAAAGGTACGTCTTTGTTGGACTCATCTTTTCGTAATCATAAAATGTTCAAATTAGTTTTTAATTAAAATAAGTTATGTGATATTGCCTATATGATTATTATGTGAAAGACAATATTGTATATAATGATATTTATAAAAATTCTATTGTAGCCATTTATTTTATTTAGAACATGATAACAGGAGCTGCACAGATGGACGGAGCCATACTTGTTGTAGCTGCTACTGATGGGCAGATGCCACAAACAAGAGAACATTTGCTGTTAGCTAATCAGGCAGGAACTTAATAATGTGTTTGTATACGTTTAAGTTGAGATTTCAACTTGTTTGTTTATCTCTTCATTCTTAATATAGGTTGGCGTAAAGAATTTATGTGTTTTTATAAATAAAGCTGATATGGTGGATGATGAAGAGCTGATGGAATTAGTGAGTATATAGTGTGTGTTTTAATGATATAGTTCACGCTAAAGCTTTGTTGATGTTATTGATATTTGCTGCAAAAATTGGCTTGTGTATAAGAATGGGAAATTTTAAGTAGTGACTGTTCTTTCTCTTTTCTGTATTGCTTTGCCTTAGACTGAGGTGCACCAGACTTTCATGGTTGGTTGTTTTTAGCAAACATTGATCTTATTTACTTCAATGTTTCTAAAAAGCTAAATCTAAATCTATAGGCATATAACTCATTCAATAGTCTCTTATTTTTAACTTCGAAATTTATAATTTTAGGTTGAAATGGAAATTCGCGAGTTGTTAACAGAGTATGGCTATGATGGTGACGAAACTCCAGTTATATATGGCTCTGCTCTGTGTGCTTTGGAAAATAAAAATCCTGAGATGGGGGTGGAAAAAATCAAGGAATTAATTGCTGTGAGTTACAATAGAATCTTACTAAAATCACCAAAGCTTCGTAGTTTTGAAAGCTTTTTTTTACATCAGCAAAACTATAATTTACATGAAACTATTTTACTGGAACAAGTCAGAAGTTTGACTAGTGTGATTTCTGAAAATCTTTAATGGTGACCAAAAAGTTAGCAGTATCACATCAGAATTTATGTCGGCAATTGCCAAATGCTTATATAAATAAGAAAAGGCTGCTACTTGTGATTTGCTATTTGTTACAATTTGTTACAATTTAGGCAGTGGATGATCATATTCCCTTACCTGTGCGTGATCTAGACAAGCCATTTTTAATGCCAGTGGAAGACAGTTTTTCTATACCTGGTCGAGGCACAGTCATTTCTGGAAGTATTGAGCGAGGTGTGATTAAGAAAGGAGACGAGGTTGAATTGATTGGTCATGGCAAAGACGTCATTAAAACAACTGCTACAGGTGAGAATAATTCGATATATTTAACATGAAGCTTTTATCAAGCCATTATAAGTCCTTGATATTTTGCATTACATATTACCAGGTTTGGAAATGTTCCACAAATCTTTGGACCAAGGACAAGCTGGTGACAATTTAGGGGCATTAATACGTGGTGTCAAACGGGAGGATGTGAGAAGGGGCATGGTGTTATGTGCTCCAGGCACTGCGAAAGCATGTGTGAAATGCAGAGCTCAGGTACACATTTTGTCCTTTGTTTGTTATTGGATAATATGTATGCTTGTTATTACCTTGCCCTTAAAGCAGGTTACAATATTTCAGAAATTGTTTGCACAGTATATTTTATAGTTTGCAATGCTTTTTAACGAATACTTTTGGAAACAACAGCAATCTGGATTTTGACATTTATTTTCGTTCTCTAGGTTTATATATTAAAAAAAGAAGAAGGTGGGCGACACAAGCCATTCGTTTCCAACTACACTCCACAAATGTATGTTCGAACGGGTGACGTAGCATCGATAATAACATTAGATGAAGGAAAAGAATTTGTTATGCCAGGAGAGGATGCAAGTTTTACATTAACTCTCATGCATGCTGTGCCTTTAGAACAGGGACTTCGTTTCACAATGCGAGAAGGTAGCCGGACAGTTGGTACTGGTGTAGTGACGGAAATTTTAGAGTAAATTGTGAATTGCTTATTTTGGCAAAAATATAACAACAGATCAAGTAAAACGACAATTAAAAAATTGTTTTGAAAATGCTGAAAACAATTTTGTTAGATGACGATGTAAAACCTTCCAATTTTCGCACTAGATTTATTTTTATTGATATATTTTGTAAAGCTGAAGGTACTATACTGCAGACATTTTATTCCTCCTTTGCTCTTCCATGTTTTTACTGATCTCATTATAATCTGGTCTTTATTTTAATGATACTATTATTCTTTAGTAATCTGACATCTAACAGTTTTACATGATGTTGCAATATGTGCAATATATGTCGATATTATATATAGTTCTTGTGTTTTTTTTATCTGGTAAGCGTAATTTTCTTAGTGGTTTATAAATTTGCCAGTAATAATTGCCCAATAAAACACATGTAAGCTGTTAAACTTCTGGAGAATTATTCATCATCATTTTATGGTTTTAAACGCAATCTGGGATGTGGAAATAATTTTCTGAAGAAACTGAACATGGAATTTACTCAAGCAAAATGGAGTAATGTATATCTTGAATGTGGTGCTCGACTATCAAATATAATAGATGGCTTTGAGCATGCTTTTCTTAAGAACAAATCTTTTTTATTATCAATCAAATTCAGCTCTACGTTGAACTAGCAAAACCTGCATGTGAGATATATTTTCAAAATATTGTGTGGCAAGACCAAATAAATCTAGCACAACACCCGTGTTTTTTAGTTGCATGGTGAGGTGCGAATGGTTGTGACTGTCCACCGTAGTTTGGAAACCTGGACTAACATATCAGGGGTTAATCCAGGAAATTACTTTGGGCATCGTTAATCCCTTAAATTCTGTTTCAACGTTTTCAGGAAACGGGAAACTCAATTTGTTTGTATCAAACAGTTAATATTTTAAAGTGAACCTACAAGATCTATAGAACTGTTACCACCACATTTTTTTCCTATCTATCATTACAAGAAGTAAGGCAGTTTTCATCTCTTTATTTTGGGTGCCTAAATTGGATGTCCCCAAAATCAGTATAACAATGTTTAAATTGACCTGTATTAGCCCCTGCATATAATGCTAAGCTATGCTAATGCTATTACAAAACATTGTCAAAATGTAGTAATATATTTTGTTACTACAGGTTAGCTAATAATGGATTTTCCACTGCTCGGATCAATAAATGTTTCCTGCAAAATTGGAGATCTGATTGATGCTGTCGATGTTTGGTGTGTTAAGCCACATGTTGTTAACAGAAGACTTGCTGGTTGTGTTGAATTATGGAAAGAAGAAGTTAGTATAAACAATATTCAAGAAGACTTGGTAGCAGATATAACCAGACATATTTCTGAATCTATTGAACTTGTCAAACCATCAAACATAGACAACATACAAAGTGGAAAACATTTGGCCGAAACTTTGAGTGAGAATAATGCATCTGGATTACTAAATCTCGCCTCATTACAAAGTGACATCTTTAAATACTTGAACTCTTGCATACGTTTCCTGTCAACTGGGAATGTTGTTAAACTGAAAATCTTGTTTAGAAGGTTATTGCCGCGCCATATTGGCCGTCATTTTGCTACATATGAAGTTATAGTTTTAACCTGCACAGGTGATGTGTTCTAAATTTCTATTTTTTTCTTTTTATGAAATAATGACTGAACATAGGTTCGCACTGCTGCAGCAAAAAAGTGCTAAAAGATGTTCCTATTTACACTGCTGGACTAAAAAGTTTTTAATTCATGAATTTGTTAATGAGGAAAAATTATAGATGCTGCAAGTTTTAGAAAGAAGAATAAAGGTTTAGAAAAACTTCTAAACTGGGCCTAGCATTGACACAATATTTAATTTTTTTACTCATTTAACGATTATTTCATAATGACAGGGATAAAATTAAACTTTTGTGCAAGTTGTTCGTAACATACAACCATGTGAACTGATCTTTGGCTTATTGTTTTTTCTGACCTTTAGATTATTAGTCTTGATTAAGAATTCAAGCTTTCCTTCAACTTCAGGATTCGTAATCTTCCATTATGTTTTGTATATTTCAAAATTAATTATTCTTTTTAGATTCTGCAATTGCATCTTAGCTTGCAATATGCATTTTGTATATATATGCAGATAATGTATATATATATATTTCAAAATTAAATAATTTTCTTTCTTTTAATTTTAGATTCTGCAGTTGCATCTATTTCCTTTATGCCTATTTGCACCACTAGAAGTTTGGAGTTGTTGTGCCACAAAACATATTGTATACAATTTAACGCTAGAAATTTAAGGTTTGTACTGTATTTCATATTTTAAAAACGTACCTCTATCTGTAATCAAAATACACTTTTTTAATAATTTTTAATCAATATCATGCCTGAAAAAAAAAACGCTTGAGATTTCCTAGAAAATATATACTCTAATTGTTAAGGTTTTTAGGAAACGCATTTAGCGTGCCAAATTCACCAGAAAGTTTCAGCTTAGTTGAAAGTCAAGTTGAGGACAATATACAGTTATCATTTAAAGGTCTTGTTTCCCAGGTTATGTATCTGACAAGCTAATATTGGATGGTTACTGTATACGTTTAATTATTGGGATATCCAACCTAGGTTAGAATATTACACACACAATGATTTTAATGATGACACATCACAAAGTGCATTGGTTGTATCAACATCTTGGCTTGAAGAAACTCTCATTACCAAGTTAAAAACATGGGCAGAATCCTCTTTCTCCTCTGATACACCTTTAAGAAAGGGACAGTCTCTGGCGTTGGTTAATATTGAGGAATACACGCATTTGTATGCAGAACTAAAGCAAAAATATGGACCATATTTTATCCAAGTATGTGATCTGTTTTGTGTGTTTTTACAAGTTGGCAGTTGTCTGTAATTCTATTTTGTTCAATTAGTAATATTTACTATTCTTGTTTAGATCTGGCCGGAAAGTACTGATCCTTTGAAATTTGTTTATGAAGATATAGCTCTAGCTACCTATTTATTGGTGAGGATTTTCGTCATAGGTATAAGCGTGCCACCAGCCCTTTGTTGTCAGTGAGGAGTTGGAATATCACTAGTTGTCAACAATTTCAAGCATGAATGTTCAAAAAGCAAAATTTCTATATAGCTACAGCTAAATGTTGAGGCAGTATTGTCAGCTTGTAAAAAGCTAGATGTACATTTTGATTAGCGTTTTTTTTCTGCAGATTCTTTGGAAGCAAGAGCGAATGGAGAAAAACATATCAACTATGCAATCATTTGTTGATTTAGGATGTGGTAATGGTTTACTGGTGCACTTGCTGTCACAGGAAGGTGTAGGTGATACCTAAAGTTTATGAATGTCTAAAGCAGGAGATGCCTATGTAAATGTATTTTTGTTATTGTTGCACTATGAGCGTAATGCTTATAAGAATATAAATACTCAAAAGGAGGAATATTTAAGCCGTTGCAAGGCAAATTTCCTACATAAATTAGGAAGAATGTAAGACAGCCAAATGTAGCATTAGCCTAGATAAACCTCAATTTTTTAACCTTGGTATTAAAGCCATATCAATAAAATTAAAATGTCACACGATGCTATTGATAAAAAATGCAGAGGTATGTTTTCTGCTCCATATGTACCGAAGTCTTCAATGTAATAATTTTGAAGTATTTTTGATGTTTGCAATGATAGCGAAATTTGTGATTTTACCTGTCAAAATTTGCTGTTTTAAAGCCTAAATGACAACATGAAAACAGTTGTCATGGCAACACTACTGTCCTAAATCCAGAAATATTGATGTATATGCGTGTTATAAATCGCTGTTCATATTTAATATTTGTAGCATCCTGGTCGCGGGATTGACATATCAAAAAGAAAAATATGGAGTTTGTATGGTGATGCAACAACTTTGCAGGTGGACTTAACATTATGTATATTAAAGCACAATGAGCTGTTATACACAAAATAAAGACATTATGTAGTCTGTTTTTTAATAAATTCAAATAGATTTTCCGTAAAAAATATATCTTTTTTTGTATTTTTAAACATCAGGAAGAAGCTATTCAACCTAACGCCTTAACAGTGAAGGAAGACTGGATAATTGGCAATCATTCTGATGAGCTTACACCATGGATTCCAGTTATTGCATCTAGGTAAATTTATGTTTTCTAAACCTTGCTTTCTACTTTGTTACTAGCTTGTTTTTCCAACGTGTTTAAATTTAGTTTGAACTATGAACCGCGGTGTGAACATGATCATGTTTTAACTTAATCCTGTACAAAAAACAGAATGAAAAACAAACACAATATTGATAGCGATAAATTATGTCATTAATTATAAATTCAATTTGTCAATTTTCAATTATTCAATTCAATTATTCAACCCATTATTTGTGTTTTAGTGTGTAATTACTTTTAGAAGTTTATTTTTCCTTCTTACTCCAAGAACCAAAAAAATACATGTGATATTTATACTATTAAAGTACAGTGTCATGCATTTTTAATACGCAGATAAAATAGTGGCTATAGAGATTTGCTTAAGGCATTCTTAAATGTGTCAAAGTGGCGTAAGAATTTAATTACACCTATTATTTTCAAGCCAGTTGGCGTGTAATAGCACCATGTCAGCATTTTAATAATTGTTTTCTTGAAACAATAATCTTTAAGTTCAGTTTCTTACTTTGAACCCATTCCCACCTTTAAATGAAAAAAAAGACATTTCGGTCATGGATTTCATTTACACAAAGCTAAGGTGTAAAATGATGTTGGACTTATATTATAGAGCTTAAAAAGTTGATTAACAAGTTATTTTAAATTTTTTAAAAAGCTCTTTTATCACATTTAAAGAATTTCAGATTTAATTATGCCGCATGTATTATGATGTAATATATAGGGCCTAAACAAGCCTACCCAGAAAATTTTATTGCAAACCAAAGTGCAGATCCTGAGTTATTGGGTCATTGGCAAAAATTTAAGAGGCCTGGGATGAGCAAACAAGTTTCATTTTGGCAAAAAGATTTATGTTAATCAATTCACCTTTTTTATATCTATGCATTGATAAAGTTTGAATGCACATCCCTTAACAGGTCTAAAATTACTGATGACAGAAAATGTCAAAATTTGCTATTACTGAAATGTGAATATCTTGAGAACGAAAAGAGCTTGTTAATCAACTTTTTAAGCTCTATAATATAAGTCCAATATCATTTTACACCTTGGTTCCCTTTAATCTGTGAAAACAAAACTTACATGTTTTCTGTTATATAAACAAGAATCGAATCTGAATCTAAGTTAGGAATGCTGTGAATTCAATGCTATAAAGAAAGATACTTTTGCAAATTTTGTGAAGATACAAAGATTTCAGAAGTCAGTCCGTTGAAACTGTTAATATTTGTTACACCAGTCATGAAAACTGACGTAGACAAATAAGTGCAAGATGTCTTCCTACAGCAGCGTTTTTTCACATTGAAAATCAAATTTAAATCGTGAATTTTTGCTGGGTTTTCTTCTGCATTGCAATGAAATCTTGCACTCGTTTTCAGCTACTCTCAAGTCTAATATTTTATCTATTTGTTAGGTCATCTTATAGTACAAGATATTTTGTGCTGCCATGCTGTTTCTTTGATTTTCATACAAAGGTTAGTGTTTGATGGTCAGTCTTTCATAATTTGCATTAACTAAATGAATTAGCTGACAGTCAGTTTCATGTGAATGTTATCATTTTAGTTTCATCGTGTTGATCAGAGAAAACCACAGTATGAATCTTATTTGGACTACATCTTTCATATTGGATTAGATTTAGGATTTACTGTCAGTACAGATACACTTAGGATACCATCAACGAAAAGGGTATTTTTTTTGTTACTTAATTTCTTTATGTTGTAAGTTAATTTAGCAGATCATTTTTGCGAATGATTGTTTGCAAAACATTTTGTGGGTGTTGGGTGGATGGTGAAACATGTTACCAAATAATGTGAAAAGAAAACATTTTTCTTAATAATGCAGTCACACACGTACACCTATCATCTTTTTTTATGTTTTTTATGACGGTGTTTACCATTTTTTTATTCTAAGCTTTTTTTTCACTCTAAAATCCACAAAAACCGCAAAAATTTATACCTGGGAAAAATTAATGCTTATAAAATTAAGTACTATTAAGGTATTTTTTTCTAGTAAAGTAGTAATCTAGTATTTTTTTGTTCTCTATTATTAAGGTATGTTTTCTAGTAATCTACTTATTTCTATTGTTTTTGTTACTTTTCTCTTGTTTGTTTTCAGGTGTGTCAAATAGGGTATGGACGAACATATGTACAGAAAGATTATGACAATATTGGCACAATTATTTCTAAAGTTCTCTCTTCACGTTCACATGCCATAAACGCTTGCGATGGAAATGATAAAGAATTGTTTAAACCAAGAATTGTGCTTAATGATCCTAAAAATTGCAGCCATGTTGATTTCGAGGTTAAAGCTTTAATAATAAATACAGTGTTTGAGAACTTGCTGCTAAAAGAAAGTGAAATTAAAGAAGAATATGAGAGCACAAAGATTTCTTCAAAAGGTGTTTCTTGGAAGGACTGGAAAAATGGAGGTAATTTGTTATGTCGTTCTGTAATAGGAGAAAATTTTCATGTTAAGTTTTTACCCCATAAGATTATTTATTCTTTTCAGGTTGTATACATCTTAACGAATTAGCAAATCTGTTTGATGGTTCTACTTTGAAAGAACTGAAGTCACAATGTGGCGGTTTACAAACGTTGCTGAAAAATAACAGACATATTTTTAAAGGTGAGCTTCGTATTACACATCAATATCCAGTGGACAAACTTAGGTTGAAGTACTTCGTGGTCTAATTTTATAAGTTGCTTCATGGTGTTGTCCCATGCTTACCTTACATGCGGTTGTTTTGCTCCAGTTTGGACCCTTGTCAACACCAGAACTATAAACTTTAGGAGAAGAAACTTGATAGGCTCCTTGTGTAAGCAATTTGTACCGTCTCGGCGGCTTTTAGATTATTAAAACAGTTGTGAATCTGGACAAATATTTTACCGGTCTGTCATTTCACGAATATATGGCTAAAATCTGCGAAAAGCAAGTAAATTTACATTCACAAAAATTTGTATCATTAAGGCATTTAAGACATTTACCTTCAAGATAAAAAATTGTGAAAATTCATTTCCAATGCCAAATTCATTTCCAATACCCGATTTTGTGCTTCTTGTTGTATTTGTATCTTTTTTTTACAATCAAACCAGTAATTTTCCATAATGTAGCTAGTAGTTATGGTTTGGTACAAAGTACAATTGGTATAAATATTTTTAACTTCTGATAATTTTTATTATCATTTTCCGAGCCATTTAGGTCAGGAAAAAACCAAAAAATATTAGACAAAATATTGTATCAGATTTTAGTGCGATAACTAGTTTATCATTATCATGAAAAAATGTTATCCTGTGTATCTTTTGAAAATATTATTTTTGCTCATTAAAATAGATAAGTTTTGGCAAAATTCTGTAAAATCCGATATATTTCATATAATTGGATTAGAATTGTGAAAATTGGGGAAAGTGGATTCGACAGGTGGCAAAACTTAGCAGAAATATTTAAATTAATAACATAAACACCTTTGAGATTTTTATGATGGTATAATCATTAGGTCAGAATTTATAACATTTTTCAATAAGCGTTTAATATGGTGGTTTTGAGCAATATCTTATAACTCATGACCTCAACAACAGTTGGAGTCCAATTTTTTTGGAAGTTTTATAACAATGGAAGCAAATAATTCAAAAGATATTAACTTTTAAAATTGCTGTGGGCACTTTATGCCTCCACACCCTCCCTTCCCCCCCCCCAATACCAGATAGGGTAAACCTCTTATAAAATAATTTGACTTTCCTAACAAAGCTGATTAATTTTACTTCTAGTTGTTGGTGGTGTGGTATGTTTACGTGATTACCGGAACCCAACAGACATGAAACCGTCAAAGAAGTCCTTACAAAAATCGCAAAATAAAAAGGATAAACACAAAACGAAATGCTGTTGGTTCTACACTCATCATCCACAGGGCTGTGTATTGTCAACTATTGAGTGCAAATATGCTCACGGTGAAGCTGATTGTGTAAGATGAAAAAGACTTTCCTTTTTAAATATGACATACTATTTTTATTTATATGGATGAAATTTTGGCCTCTGATCTATCAGAAGACACAATACAATGTTTTCTAAGCTTTTTCAAGCAACACTAGTTTGGCAGTTGCATTGTTTATTGCAGTTTCATGTTTTGTTTGATCAACACTTTTAAGAAGCTTTGCTGAATTCATATATACTTGAGAAAGGGTGGGTATGCAGTACACTAAAGGTGGGTCAAGTCATTTTACTGCAGCTTGTCATTAATGCCATTGTCTTAAACTGGAAGCAAAAGCAATACTGTTACCTGCATAAACTTTTAGGAGGTATCAAAAGTTACTACAAAGCTAAATACCCTTTTTTTGCTGTGAGGTTGAGTTTCAAGTGACAGTGCTAATGAAAAAATGTTTGAGATTCTCATCTTTTGCATTGGCAGACTTGCTACACACTAGAATTGCTAACTGCTTTTCATTCATAGCAAAACCTCTTCTTTTTATTACAAAGTTGAGTTTATTAGTTTGATTTTAATTTTTCCCTTGTTCTTTGAAGCACATAAGATTTATGTTTTATTGCTGTAACACAAATAATCCTAAATAAAAGTTTTAATTTCAGTTGAAAAGCATTGGATGTAAGAGTAGGTTCAACTGGCTCATATTTTTTGTGGTGTTCGTATTATTTGTGGACAGTAATATTTGAGAATAGGTAATACATGTGGCCAGTAAAATTACCTGTAGCAGAATTTTTGTATTTAAGCATATTGTCTATACAATTATTTTGTATACATTCTGGTACCTGAAATAAACTTTCCTAGGTGGTTATGAAAGGATTTCAGTGGGGTACATCCACGTGCGAAACGAAAAAGTCCAAAAGATCTTGGATGCATTTCACATGACGTTTCTCTTCTGTCCAGATGCTCACCATTTCTTCGTCAAGCAAATGTACTTTTACGAATACTTACTACGAATCAGTAACACCAGTGAAAGATTGTCCAGTCCCCGATATTGTTTTGTCGGTGCCCTTTTATTTTTCTTTCAGAATAAGTGGCCATCTCTTTTCTGTACAATGCTTTTGTTACTGCGTCTTCAGAGGAATGACTAATTCCGGAAATTTTTAACTCGTTTTCTTTTCGCCTGCATCAGTTTTGCAAGATCTTCCCTGTCCCATTCAAAGATAACCGATGATAAACCTGCCACGGATGATCCATACAGCGGGTGTGACTTAGAAGTACATCCGCGGGCGAGTCTCCTCAAGAAATGCTATATATCAAGACGAATTTCCAACTCTTTCCAAGCACTTACTTGCAGCGTATCTTTTGACTCCGAACTTGTCAATACGGATTGAAAAATGGCGCCGTATTGCCAACTTTTGTCTGCCAACTTGTTGAGTTTCTGTTGTTCCCTGCCAATTTCTGAAGGATTTTTTTGTGGAATCAATTTTAAGTACATCGTCAAGAGTAGATGTAATGATTGCCTTGGCGGACGGTAGACGTCGGTAAACATCTAGTGTATAGGCATCAAGAAATCATCTAGCGCACGGAAGTAGAAGAAAAAGTCGAAGTAGCTGTTCGATTCCTGATATTGTTTCTTCGGTGCCCTTTGTTTTTCTTTTGCAGTATGTCGTCATTTCTTTTCTGTGCAATGCTTTTGTTATTGCGTCCTCAGAGGGATTAGTAATTCCGGCAATTTTTAGCTCATTTCTTTTTGCTTGCATCAGTTTGGCAAGATCTTCCCGGTCCCATTCGAAGATTGCTGAAGATAAGCATGCCATGAATGGTCCGTACGGTGGGTGTGACTCAGAAGTACATCCACGGGCGAGTCTTCCCATGAAATGCCATATGTCCAGTCGAACTTCCAAGTCTCTCCAGGCACTGAATAACTCTTGATATTTTGACGGACCATTTTCATTGCAGCAATCTTGGTCAGTGTACAACAACGTTGGCGGTGACACATTTGCAGTGGCGTAGCGAGCAACAATACGGATTGTAAAATGGCGCCGTATTCATCTCCAACGTTTGTCTGCCAATTAGCTGAATTTCTGTTCTCCGCTGCCAGTTTTCGAAGAATTTTCTTTGTTGAATCTATTTTCAATACTTCGCCAAATGTGGATGTAATTGTTGCTTTGACGGATGGTAGACGTCGGTAAACATCTCGTGTATATGCTGCAAGAAACCATCTAGCGCAAGGAAGTAGCTGAAAAGCTTCCACAATGTCATAGTCATTGTCTAAATTCATCAGGCCAGCCGGTCCATTACTATGTTTTTGGCAATCGTACAGGTATGTGCCTTTTCATCCACTCCTTGCTGTGGATTTCCATCAGTTCGTTTATGACTGCTGTTAGACTGTTTCCCAATGTTCTGGAGCATTTTTTCGTGCTCAGTGAAGCATGGCAAGCATACTTTTGGGTCAGAACAATCGGAAATCGTACCCTCAGTGCGTACGGTAGCTGTTCGAGTATTCTGAGGTCCCACGCTCAATCCCAATTAACTCATCAGTGCATTTAGTCGGTGGTACACTGCATCAATAGAGATCAAACTCAAAACCCTTTGAATAATTACATAAAGTATTGCAGTCTGTGGCTACACTTCTTAAGAAAATAATATTACGCACACTTACTTGTGAAGATAATTAATGTTAAGGGAAATCGAAATCTATAGTATAATGCCCATTGTGTGTCTGAGCCTAAGATGATGGCTGTGAGTAGCGACAAGCTAATTTCCGTGGATTTTTCCATGGGCTACCTAATAGGATGATAAATTACTAGACTACAAAATCTGAAGAAACAAAAAGCTAAAACATTTGAGAGTTAAGAGACTACAATAGAATTTCATATGTTATCAACAGCATTAGTGATCATATAACTCAGTGCAGAACTCCATCTATATACATCGTGTTCGCATACCATATCTAACAAAAGAAAATGCTCCAGTGGTATACCCTTGCGGATTACATTTTTATAGGTGATTTTACAGTTGTCTCCCAATCCATACTCATTATTCCTTCCAGTTTGGTTAAACCAATTCCCATGAATAAAAGTCTTGGTAAATTTATTGACACGCATCAGCCAAAACTTTTCAGCATCGTCCTCTGGAGCATAAACAGCCAAAATGTCATTCTTTTTCAAGTCATTTTTCGTAGGTGCGAAAACAGACAATTAAGATATGCTGAGTTCTAAGCATTTCATTATCGTATTTAAGATACAATTTAAATTCAAAATTACCTTCCTTAACATCTATCACTGTCAATCCTGAAGAACTGTCTTTATTTTGATCAATAGCATCCACTACTGGATATTGCAGAAATAAATACATCTTTCAATACTTCTCACTGATTCCAACTTACCAGTCACATTAATTTTTTTTATCCCTTTCATTTACTCATTTCACTGGTCTTTTAGATTTGTAAGTTTCACTCCTTGACATTACAAAGGGAACTATTTTTTTCTTTAATGCCACATTTTTTTTCTTCTTTTCATTTAGAAGCTGTACCATACTTGATGTTAACAAGGATTGTTTACTTAAATAAATTTACATATATATAAAAAGGCTATTATACTCAGACTATACTCATACTATACTATACTCAGTTGTAGGCACAATATACAATAGAACATATATTTATTAAATCAAAATATATTTTATCAACATTTACATGCTAATTTATGTGCTGATGCCCTTGTGATAATTTTGAACTTGGTAAGCAAGGTGTACTATTAATAGAAGAATTAGAACTGTTAGCAGAATTAGGAGCTGAAGATGTGCCACTATCCATTGATCTCTCTAATTTTGCTTGGTGGATTGCTTTAAGAATATTGGTATCTTTAAATATCTTGCCTTCCTCTTCTTGCATTTTTAACAACAAGTGGCGACTAGGCACAGCCTAATAGTCACTCCGCTTGACTACAAGCTTTTTTCTTTGGTCCCATCTCGATTTTGGTTTTTAGGTTCTATAAAGAAAGTTTAGTCAGAAAGATAAACTACCACAGGTTTTTCTAATACGGTTCAAGACGCAAAAGCCCTGCAAGAAAGGGAAGTAAGGGACCATCAACAAATATATATTTTTAACTGTACTACAATCATGTTCATAATAGTTTTGGAAAAACCACTTTCCCCCTCCCCCCCACTCTTCAGTGTTGGTTGGAGGTCTTTTCCAGAGTCGCCGACAGTATTTTGGGGCACAAATCAACTCAAAATCAACACTGACTGTAGGGGGAGAGGGGGAAAACTCTGAAAAAAGCCTCAAAAGCCGTTTTTCCAATAATTTATGAACATGATTGTAGGCCGTTAAAAAGCTTTTTCCCAAACCGGTTAATTAAATATAAAAATTTCTGATAGTTTTTTACTTCTTGTTTAAATTTAAAGAAGGTTGTTTAATTTCGTGATCTGACAGAAGACAACAATTCAACAATCTCACAACCCTTAATTATAACTGTGTGCTTGTGAATTAAAATAAAATAAAAATGAAACCTTGTGGTAGATGTTTTAAATTTTCATACTTTTCTTCGATATTGACCGTAGTTTAGGCCTTTTTCTAATGTTCTTCATGTGCAAATACGTATTTTCCATGTTTTTTCATGAACTCAGAGTAGTGCTTTGTTTAGTATCCGACTATGCTGGCTATACTGTATGGGAAGTAAAAATCTTTTCAGTATAATTAGTGTTATGAGCAGTTAATTTTACTGTACATACCATATCATTATCGACCAGCTAATTTTACTGTGCATGCCATATCATTTATCCTACATCAGTCAACTATAGATGAGTTGCCAGTGTGTACAAAGTTCTGTATATGTGCGTGCATCCTCACAGGCAATAGAAGAAGGAACACAAGGAAAATTGACTATGCACTGTATCAGCCCTGACTACTGTGATTTAACATGACAAAAATGTTTGCTAACCTTTAATACTTTATCCTTTTCTTACCAGCTTTTATTATTTCGCACGTTCTGCTTTTCATCAACTTGATTTGTCAATGCGCAGAATGGAAGTGTTCTCCAAGGTCTGTTTTACACGCCCCAAGAATTGTTTCATGTTTTCAAAGGTTATGATTTGATCCAGTGCCGGTATGTATTGTGTAATTGAAGGCATTCTCAATGGGATTCATGTCTAGACTTTTTAGCGGTATGGCAAGTATTGTTTCACCAACCTGCTCAAGAACAACGGAGGCTTTTTTGGTATTCTGGCTTGGGTTGCCGTCTTGGAGGAAAAGTTTTGCCATCCAATTGATACTATTTCGAAAGGTTATAGGACAATATTTTCTGACAAAGCTTGCCAACATTCTCCTTTCAAACTGCTCCCAAAGTATGACAACTTTTCCATATGCTATTGCGACTATGAAGTAAAAAACTCCTGACCAAACATGACTGCCTTACGTAGTGCAGTTTGGTTTCAAGCCCATAAAACGTTTGTACGGTGCCATTGACTTTGTTGAGTGTGCTTTGTTGCTTATATTGTATGTGTTAAAAGCCGGAAGCACAAAATAAAAAGAAATCTTATTTTTCCAAAGTTCGACGGATGTTGGCGTAGTTTTACCTTACTTACAAACTTTAAACTCAGACCCAAGTCTGTTACGGGAATGGAAGTGGTGGTACCCCACCGAGTGTAAAAATCTCCTAACTTTCTCGTCACACATGTTTTTCTGATGTTGAATGCTTCACGCAAGCGCTTGGTATGTTTTGGCGTTTGGTTAACTTTCTCGGTCTTCGAACACGGCCACTAGTATTCGCCCTATGTACACTTTCTTTATTAAATTTGCGTGTGTGCCTATATATTGACGGCTTTGAATACCTCTTCATGAGCTTTTGCCTCTTACGCCTTTACAAATCTACGCATTCAGCGTAACGCCATAAGTACAGTAAAGATATTCCGTGATCGCGTAACAGTAGTTCTTTACGTTTGTTTTTCAATAGTTCTCTTTCTTACCCAATGCGCAAATCTTGATTTCATTTCACTGCTGAAGTTATCTAAAAGAGGGTTAGTAACAGTTTTTTTTGTAGAAGTGAAGACGTTAAAGAATGATTATCACTATCATTTTGCCTTCCAATAGTCTTTTTTATTTCCTCCTCAATGTTCAAATATATGTTTCATTTCACTGTTGAGGTGATTTAAAAGAGGTTTGTTAACAACCAAATAGTTAATTTATAAAAAAAATCGTAAAAAACTGTTCGACCGTTTTCATTTTTAGAATGGGGGAAAACGGGCGAAGGTTCTGGGAAAACGGACGAATGGAATTATTTCCTATTTACACAGGTTTTGATGCGATAATGAAGTAAGCTGGGGCAATGGCCTGATAACACACTTCACTAGATTGATTTTCCAGCCGCCGCACGTTCGAAGCAATGTCAAAGGAGACGACACAATTCCGCGTGATACACTGAAGAATTGTATGCTCATATGTTCGAAATGATTAAAGACAATTTCCGTTTGGCAAACGTAATGTATTTACATCTTAAAATGTACATTTGAACTATCACGTCCTTAAATTTTTAAGTTCGTCATCCCTGTTGATTTTTTTAGTACCCTTAAATAAGTCTTTCATTTCTTGATAGGAAGGTACTTCCCACCGCCGATTTCGTAGTGGTATGACCTTCAATGGCCCCGCTATGACATCCGCGATTTTAAACATCCCAACATCGGGTAGATGCTCCGATGTGGACTCAAAAATATTACTACCATCAAAGTTCGATTTCAAGCAATCTAACTCAACGGCACTTGCTGGGCCATTTTCATCGGTTAGGAATCTTTTTACTACTTTGGCGATAAAGAGCTGCTGCTTGCGGCCAACACCATAAAAGCAAGCAAACCATTTAACGATAAGAGATCTTCTTTGGTTGGAGGATCTAATTTTAACCCAAAATCCCGAAGGTATTGTTTAAGGTCACTTTGTTCGTCATCGCTGGTTGGATCATTGTTTCCTTCGTTTTCATCATCACGTGATATTTCGTTGTCTATTTCGTACACTCCTTCTTCTTCCTCTTCCTCGCTAATATTCCCAGAATTTTTCGCACTACCCTTCTTTGTTGGATTCTTCTTCGCCAATAGCGCATCCAAATACTCCTTGTACGTAACTAGTTTGGCCATTAAGTCCACTTTCATTCTCTTTGCTTGTGGTTTATCAGCTTTTCAAGCAACGTAGAAGAAACGGAGCTGTTCGCAGAATTTGCGGAAGGTACAAGTTTCCAACGAAGTCTGCAACGAAATCCAGGTGGGTGGGGCAGTTTGTGGAACAGGTCCTAACTCCTCAAGTAGCTGGTTAGCATTAACTGGAGTTTAACCAGCACCCGTCGACATGTTTTATACTGGTAGATTCATTTGCTGTATCGACTACTGGTGTTGAGTAAAAGCAGCTAGTGCTTCAATTGTTGACGGTTTCATTTGTTTGAGCAGCCCGTAGCTTTATTGGAGTGCTAACTGCCGTCGTCAGATCGTCAATCAATTCTGATGGTTTTCCAGCAACCACCCAGTTGTTATGATGCTTTAGAAGGCGTGTATCGAACCGACGTTCTGGGTATTTTGTTCGATCTATAGGGAAAATCTCGGTTGATTTAAACCCAGCGATTATGTTGGAAGAGTTTAATCCGTCATGCCGCACATCACAGAGCTTTGTTGCAAATGTTGCTTTGATCAAACGACTCTGGGATGGGCCAAGCTCGTTTAACCGAAGGTTTAACATCTTCTCCCACCTCCTCTTTAGTTTCTGACATCCCGTGAGCCTTCGCCGCAGCATTAACAGATTTTCCGTTATTGATTTCCTCTAAGGCGAGTTTAAAAGTTTTTTAACATACTTACGCGGCGACCTTTAAATCTATGTCTAAAAATAAAAATAGCATTGTGTACTTCTAAATTTTGTTTTCTGTATAATCTTTACCCGCGCCATACTTACATGCAACACAGTGATCTTCAGACTTTAAATCGAAAGGCAGTTGTCTGAAGAAATAATATTTCATCAAACATAACTCAATTGGATATATTACACAGAATCAATAAAATCTCACTTATATTAGTAAAATTATTATTGACCATATCTCTTAATGTAATAAGGTTGAAATGGAACTTAGTTAAAAATAAGCTAAGGGCCTGAAAATTTTAGATCTATCAAAGTTTTGATCATACTTCGCTTATTTTTTGTATTTTTGCTTCATTTGTTTTTCCCTCAGAATCACACTTCGACAAGTGGTTGTATTTTTTTTCTGCTTGCTACTTGCATCAACTATTAACCCTATTTACCCCGTGCCAAAAAATGCTTCTTAATACCGTGTCCTGCCAAATGACGCGCAGGCTGTAAAATCTGATTTTGTTGACCGATTTAAATAAAAATTAGACCGAAGGTGAATTTGACATATTTGAGCTCATCGGGAATATTTTTATCCAAAAAATGCACAATGGCTGCCCTAATGTTAGTATTCCGTATATTCGGTGTCGAAAAAAAGCGTTTTTCAAAATTTGGTCAATCGGCCATTTTTTTTTTACAAAAAATACCTTTTTTTTCCTTTTCTGGTCTCTAGAATAACTAAATAGCCAAAATATATACAAGACAATGGTCAGTAATCCGCAAAACAGTCACCGTTCACTTATAACAATTGAAACATTTCTGGAACAAACATATATATATATTTGCCGCATGTCTGGCAGGCTATAAAATCAGATTTTGTAGTCCGCTTTAGATAAAAATTGATCCAAAGGTAAATTAGACATAGTTGAACTCATAGATAAAATTTATCTCAAAAAAATCCATAATGGCCACCCTCAAACAGTATATATTCGCTGAAATTTGTGTCGAACTAAGGCGTTTTACCAAATTTGGTGGGTCAAGCAATTTTGTTTATATATATATATATATATATATATATATATAGATATATATATATATATAGATATATATATAGATATATATATAGATATATATAGATAGATATAGATATATATATATATATATATATATATATATATATATATATATATATATATATATATATACGCCTCCCTGCTTCGATCGCTTCTTTCTATACACAAATAGCACCGCCCACGTTTGTCACTGCTTGATGGACCGACACCTGGCACTACGAGTTCTGCAAAGGGACTTCCCAAAACCAAGTCGATTTTGCGTCGAACTGGCGTTTTCAAATTAGCCATTGAGCGGTTCTGGACATAGGCGATACCAATTTCCTTGCTAGCTCCATTCCAAATTCGAATGAATTTTTTTGCAATGGACTTTCACCCCTGTTCAAGTAGTACAACGTACTTGAATTGACCCGTGCCATATCCAGAATATAGCTGAATGCAACAATCGGCCACCGTCGACATTTCGGTTTGCACGAATAAAACCCCATTCTCTGGCCAACAACATCTGTACCACCTTCCACTGTACCACCTTCAGTGAAGTCATACAACTTATAAGGAGCTGGCTTCACCTTCTGATCATCAATAGTTGTACCTAGCAGTGGCTTCAGAGATGTAAGCATGAGGACATTTTTTTTTCCACTCGCGGTCTTGACAACATATGACAACATATGACATCATCGTCAGTTTCTTTTAGTGTTCCCAAAATATTTCCGTTCTAAGGTTGTTTCGGTGCTGCATCTCTTTTATTTCATTTGGAATACCTTTTCGGTTTTTTTGCATGGTGCCCAAGTAGGTTACACGACGCTCGAGGAGCCATTCCGCTATCGGCAGGGAAGTGTATAAACGATCGAAAGATATGTTTCTCCCACCGATAGCCTGACATCGTAAAAGGTTTTCAACCATGTATTTTACAATGTTCTCTGTACCCTGAACATAGTACAAGCCACCCTCCTCGACTGGCTTCCCACTGTATGGTGCCACAAAATAATTATAGGGAAATCTGGCATCATTGATAGCTTTGAACAGTAGGCCATTCTTCCCAGGTTTATCTGGGAAGTATTGCTCATGGGATATAGTGTTTCGTCGATGGAAAGGTAGTCGCTCGGTGCCATCATTGTCAAACATTGTTTGTTGAACGCTTCAAACAACTCCCGAATAGCCGCAAAGCGATCTTTTTTCCACCGTTCATCTCTATTATCAGGATCGTCAAAACATAAATTAGATGGAAGGAATTCAAAGCGGTTCCGTGACATAACTGCCCCATACATTGGCAGCCCGTATTCATCAGAAAATAATGTCTTTACCGACATCGTGTTTTGCTTATACATTCCCCGGTAAATAAACAAACCAATGAATGCCAACATTTCGCGCTCTTCTACTAAGTGGATGACACTTTTTGTTTCCGGTGTGGCTATTACCTTGCTAATTTTTTCATTGGTGTACAATACCACTGACGATACCATTTCGTTTGTAAAAAATTTTAAAAAAGCATCTAGTGCAGTTGCAGTGTTACGAGCCCTTGGAGTTGGTTTACCACATGGTCCTCTGATAACAGAGCTCTGATCTGGTTGTCCAATTGGTGGCGGTTGGTTTGTCCATTGATATATAATATCATTATTTGCGTTGCGATCGATTTTGAACCTGCTTTTGAAGGTTATTTCCTCTTCCGGTATTATAAACATGTTATAGTTAGCAGGATCCAGGGCGCTATCAATACTGTGCACTAATCTTTTATTTGTAAGGTGTCTCCGTGTTAGTCGTTGGTGGGTAATTTCGCGTCGGTTTTGTACAATTCTCTGTTCATCGTTCTCACCTTCAGGTTCATTATCGTCATTGCGTTCATTATCGTCCTCATCTAAATTCAATGAAGACTATGCAAAATATTTCAGTACTTGGATTTTGCATTTACAACTTATTTTGATTTATAATTATAAATAATAATTTTTTTATACTTATTTTGATTTATAATTATAACTGTTATTGAAAGGATTCATATTTTTCAAATAATAACATTACTAAATTTTTACGGATATAATAACATTACCTTGGTCTTCACCGTTGACATCTAACACGTCATCACCCGGCTCTCTCATACCAATGTCCTCTTCATCAGAATCATCTTCTCCCCCCCCCCCCACACGGTGGCTTCCCGGGAGCCAATATTTATTTGATTTTTTTTTTACAAGTGACCGCGACAAAAAAAAATACTTCTCAAGAAATTTCAATATGCCGACCGGTTAAAAAAATGTTGTGCAAGTTTGCGCGACACGGGGTGAATAGGGTTAACTGCGAGAACACAAGCGGTGCCTTGTCTCCAAATCTTTAGCATCAGAAGAATAAAATAGAACAGTTGTACCGGTATGTTTGCAATTTATTGATAATTTTTTCGATAAGGCGACCTTTACCGTCCAATGTTTTTCCATCAAATTTAGATTTGTTTGTTGATTTTAATTTGCGCAATCGACTGTCAATGTGTTTTATGACCAACACACTCTAATTTTTTAACAAATATACCAGGGCATAAATCATTTTCCACGACACCTGCGTGAGTCTACGTCACCAATATAATTGTCTTGTTGTGTCTTCTGTTAGATTATGGTGTTTATTTTATCTATGATTATGTTCACGATAAAACTCACACTGTAAATGGCTTTGTATATTTTTATGATTTTGAAGAGAAGTACAGTTTAGATATGTTTTCGTAATGGTTGCTTTTGTTCCCTATAAGATCCCAAGAAGACACATTATCACATATGATCCTGAATTATTTTCAAAACTACACGAGTTTTTACATGGAAGTTAAGCTCACTGAAATAGATTCCACGTATTAAACTTGCAAGGACTTACTGATCTTTTAAGGTAATACTCATCCTCACGCGCAAGTAAGCGCTTCATGGGCGAAAAATTGAAGTTTGCTAGTGTCTATTAAAGCACAAACTTGCGTACCAAGTTAAGATGGACCAACTCTTACATAAGCAAAAATTTTTGTATCAAACGGCAGAGGAGAAACAGTTAAAATAGATATTTCTTAACATCCCTGAGAATGTGGCAGCTATGAAATTTTAAATTACTGAACCCCATTCTGGCCTTGCTCTTTAGGGTCTCGGAACAGCCTGAGGATAGCTCTAAAAGTGGCGAAGCAGACATTGTATTGCCACAAAGCTTAGTACAAATGTTTGTTAGCACATTGGCAGGCAATAATTTTCTTTTCCTCCTGTAATTTCTAAAAATTGTTGTTCATTCGACATAAAACTTACCACCATGCTGCCCAGGTCTGCAGTGACAGCTTGGTCAAAAATTGCTGATGTCAGCATTTTTCCAATGACGTTATCAAATTTGCGATTTGTATATTATTTGTACATTAATGTGACAATATATACTAACAAGTCCCCTAAGCATTTTAAAACATTTAAAGAACTTCTCCATAAAAACATTCTGCAAGATTTCACTAAACTTAAAAAATTGGCTACCATGGTAACACTTGGCCATATATTCCAAGGAATAATTTAGTAAGTATTTTTATAAGTGTATCGAGTTCAACGGATTATTTGGGGTGGTTGGGGGTCATTGAGGGTGGTTTATGGTCATTGGTGACTGATTTGGGCTAGCTAGTATAGGGATGGAATATACCCAGGATTTTCCAAAACCACGGTCAAACTCTTATAAAAAATATCATACAGAATTTTGCTTGTGACGTCACAACTTTTCATCACGCTCCATTGCACAAAATACCGTTGATCATCAGCAAAAATCCACTGATCATCAACGCATGCGCAATAAAGCTCAATGCTATCATACTCAAAATGGAGGTAAAGTCCCTACCATGCTTTGTAATCTTCGGACTTTGTTAAAATCTGTATATAATAAATAGAAGATGAGTTGGTTCAAGAACGCAATCAGCAAACTATATAGCACCGTGTCGGCACCAGTGGCGGCAACCCGCGACGCTCCTGCCGATCGATTACAGAGTGTGAGGGATACCGTTGCCTTCTACTATAACAAGGCAAAGGAAGAAATTTCAGGAGGGACAACGCTTCACGACGAGATCGAACAGGAGGCAAGGGAGGACTACACGGATGATATCCAGGGGGACGATATCCAAATGGTGGAGGATGGAAATAGGATCAAAACATGGCGGTTCAGCAAGCATTTGAACCAACCTCTGAAGGACGCCATTATGCAAAAAATTAAACCACACGTGGACATGCGTGTTAAGGTTGTGTATAGCTTCGGCTGTAATATTTACCAGGGTGGAGGTGGCGTATCTTTATATCACAAAACTAAGAGCTCCGGGTCGCTGTCAAGTATAGCGGAAATCGAAGCGTTCGTAGAAGAATGCGAGATGTAGCGTCTCGATTTGGAGGATAGCGAGTTTTGGACCAAGGCTTATTTACCACCTGTTAGGACCACCGAGACCCCCGGAGCATATGAGGGCAAAATTGTCTTTGATCACGTACAGATTAAGGTGATAAGCACACGTGAACCTCTTTTGGGATGCGGCCCTCTCCCAGATTGGCTGCGGGGCAATAGGTGCATATACGCCATGGATGGTGAAGATGCTAGAACGGACAACCTATGCTTTTGGAGATGCCTGGTTGTAAAAGAGAGGGTTAACGTAAAACGAGGAACAGAGTTTCTAACAAAGCCAGCTCTCACCCTAGCCCGAGAGTACTACAGGGACCCCAAGCTTAAGCGTAAGGAATGAATGCGAGGTATGTAAACAGAAGTTTAATTACGCCTTTTCTCTTATGCGGCATAAAAGGAACGAATGCGAGGGTGTCAAGACGACGATTATCTGCAAAGGGGGGAAGGTCAAACGTATGCCGGGCAGGGCCGATAAGGTCTTTTACGATGAGGGGTATAGCTATGATGCATCAAAATGGATAGAATATATGTCAAAACAAAACGGAAGACATATTCATCATGCCCTATGTGGCCATGGTGGCGAGCGTGTTATCCGTGATGGCAAAAAGGAGTGGAAAGTAGATGGCTATGAGCCTGTCACAAAGACCGTTTACGAGTACAACGGTTGTAAGTGGCACGGATGTCCCTGCCTGTCCGGGAGAACCAAAGCGGACAAGGCTCATTACGCTGCAACCCAGTCTAAGGAAAGGATGATACGGGAACAGGGGTACAACCTCGTCACGGCCTGGGAATGTGAGAAACCACCCAAAATCAAGAGGTACTTTCAGAAGGAATTCAAACCCTATCCCCACTATATTGTATTTGACTTTGAAGCCCTCCTATCACCTTTAAATTACCAGCAAACCTCTGATCTAACATACCTTTCGAGACATATCCGATAAGTGTTGGTATTGCCGATAGTTTGAATGGGGACCCGACGTTCATCGAGCACAAGAATCCCAAGGTCTTGGTCAAACAGTTTGTGGGGCAGCTGGAAAAGAGGCATGCCCTGATCGTGAAGGAGGTCGAGAGAATGTACCCGAAGCCTGACGACTTTGACATGCTCTCCAAAAAGAACCAGGAGTTGTGGAACGAGTGGGTAGGCCAAGTATCTGTAATCGGGTTTAATTCTGGCAAGTACGACATCAACCTGATCAAGCGGTATTTTGTCGAAGAGATCGCGCAAGGCGATAAGATCAAGGTGGCGAAAAAAGATAACAACTACATGTTCCTCACCACCTCAAGATTTAAATTTCTCGACATCAAAAATTTCCTTGCTCCCGGGCTGAGCTATGCCGGTTGGTGCAAATCGTTGGAATGTAAGCTTGAAAAGCTCATGTTTCCGTATGAATTGTTAACGAGCCACGACAAGCTGAACCATGTTGGGCCTGTCGCGCACAAGGACTTCTATAGCCGGCTAAGTGGGAAAAACACACTATCTCCCGAAGAGTACGGGTCATTCTGCGCCGAGTTTTACAAACGAGGCTGCGTCACCATGATGGACTGGTTACGTGAGTACAACCTAACCGATGTGGAACCGTTCATTGAAGCCGTGGGCAAGACGAGGTTGCAGTATTACGATGACGAGATAGATATTTTGAAGGACGCGGTAAGTATTCCAGGCGCGTCGATGCGCTACGTATTGAACAAGTCTCTAAGGCTGAACCCAAAGTTAGAGCTATATGCCCCGGGGGACCCATGCAGGCATAGGTGTAAGGACTCTTGTTATAGCAAGACTTGTAAGGCCTGTAAGGAGGTACGGAAAACATGTGAAAAATGCACGAGGAATGAGGCCTGCGACTTTTTGCGGACGGGGATGGTGGGCGGTCCCGCGATTGTATTCTGTAGATATCCCGAACGAGACGTGACGGGTATCAGATCTCACGCGTACAGCGAACCCCACAAGTGTAGGACCATTCTAGGGTACGACGCAAACATGCTCTACCCGAGTACCTTAATGCAAGACTTTCCTTGTGGGAAGGAACAGCTGATCAAGGTGGCTACACCGACATCGGCACATAACTTAGAGATACTAGCACGAGGTGTGGTGGATGGATCGTTGTTTGGATTTGTCCAGGTTGATATCGAGGTACCCGAGGATCTGCGTGACAAATTCGGCGAAATGGCTCCCCTGTTTGTCGTCAGGGAGATACCTGATGATCAAATCCCCGAGCACATGCACGAATACTTGAAAACTACGGGTCGCAAGCGTGTACCTGGAACACGTAAGCTTCTAGGGTTGCTAAAGGCCGAAAAGATCTTACTGTATACCCCTGTGCTAAAATGGTACCTTGACCATGGGCTGAAGGTGACTGCCTTTTATCAGTTTCTCAAGTATGCTGGAGGTAGGCCCTTTGAATGGTTTCCGAAAGAGATTGCTGATGCAAGACGCCAAGCCGATAAGGACCCCGATAAACGTAGCGGGAGATACGGCAAAGTCGAAGGGGAACAGCTTCTACGGCAAGATGATTGAAGATTTGGCGAGGCACGCAAATACCACGTTTACGAGGGATGAAAAGGAGGTTGATGCAGCCCTGCGAAGCCCGTACCTTGAGGATCTTGAAGAGATTGGGGATGCGTACGAGGTAAGAAGGGGCAAACACAAGTGTACTATCGATAGGGCCTACCAGTGTGGTATTGCAGTATATCAGCTCGCGAAGTTGCGCATGCTCGAATTTTACTATGATTTTCTCGACAAGTACGTGGATCGTCGAGACTTTGAGTACATCTACATGGACACTGACAGTGCGTATTTTGCCATATCTGGGGAAGAGCTGCGGGATGTTGTTCGCCCCGAACTGCTTGATGAGTACGATGAGGATGTGAAAAACTGGCTAGTCACCGATAAATACTCATGTCGAACAGGAGGGTTATTTAAGGCGGAATTCATTGGGTTTCGGATGATTGCCCTGACAGCCAAGTGCTATTTTGTGGAGGGTAAAGAGGGTACGAAATTCTCATGCAAGGGCATGTCAAAGAGGCAAAATGCCGTGACTTGGGTAGATACCTAAGTGCGCTGGGGGGTGGTATGGACAGGGCTAAAAACGTAGGCTTTAGGGTACATGAGCAGGGTATGATTACGTACGAACAAAACAAGCTCGGGCACTCGGCGTTTTACGATAAAAGAGTCGTGCACGATGACGGTGTACATACCTCCCCACTTATGTTGTAAGCTGTCCAAAGTTTTGTAAAGGTATTACTTTACAAAGCAAGTACAATATGATGGAGGGGACCAGGAAATGCACGCAATGTAAGCACACCTTACCACTAGATAATTTCAATGTGATACAACGTAATGGACAACGAACAAAAAGGTGCATCAAATGCCTTAATACACATAGGTCGTCAATTGAACGTACCAAGTGCCCACATAAAAAACAAAGACACCACTGTCCAACATGCGATCCCCTAGGCTATCGCCATAATCTTATCCTGATTAGGATTCATGACGCCCTAAATCATGATAGGGAGATAGCTTCCCAAGAATATCTAGGGTGTGATATCGTAACATTTATGAAACACATCCAGGCACAGTTTAGAGGCGGGATGAACTGGGGAAACCGAAGGCAGTGGCAGTTCGATCACAAGATACCAATAGGGTACAGGGAGAATGGGGAATATCCTAGCGAGGAAGAACAATTGAAAAGGCTGCACTACACTAACATACAGCCCCTGTGGGTTGCAGATAACCAGAAGAAAGGGCATCGATATATCTCCGAGTAGAATGTGGTCCAGCGCGGTTGATCAAACACACCTGCTATAAATGGAAGTGTGTTTGTATATTGCTGTAATTTTACCCTATGTGATACTACTACTATTCTATATAAAATTTCACCGTATAATAAACAGGATGTCTGATCCTGCACGAGTATTCGACGATTCCGCAGAAACCTATGAGCAGATAGAGAAACCCATCGATAAACGCCAGGCCCTGAAGGAAGCTCTACGCAAAGGCAAGGAACATCTCCTACCCCAAAAATGCATAGAAGGGTTTGTTGACAAGGCCCCAGAAGAGGCCATTGACAAGGTCCATACCGAGTACCTTCAACGTGAGCTTCAGGAGAAGGGTGAAAAGACCGCTAGGGCACTGTCTACCCATGTTATCAGCCTCTATGCCAGCATGATTGGAAATATTGTAGATATTGACTCTGTTGACGAATTGCGCAGGGATATCGAAGAGGATCCTATTATCCGAGACTCCATGACAGACTTGGGGATTCTTGTGTATTGTACCATTGGGAGGTGTCTGGCACCCATCTTGGTAGCGGGACATACTGCGAGGCATATGGGTAAGAAAAAAAAGAAACGGGAGGAGGAGGAGGAGGAGGAGGAGACCAAGGAAGAGCCCCAGACGGTACTATAATAAAATGAGTGGAGAAGAACAAAAACAAGAAGAGAGGGTCATTACAAAACAAGTAAAGCATCCGGGAAGGGTTGCGCAGGGTCACAGGTTGGCAGCACTGATGAAGAAAAGAAAGGAAGAAATGAAACAACAAGAGGGTACTGTAGAGCCTGCAGTCAAAGCCTCTTCTGGGACTAGTTCCGTACAGTCGATGATCCCAATGCCGTACATGTATGGTGTAGGTACGCTTGCCGTGCTTGCGATAGGAGTAGGTGTTTGGTATAAATTTGCCCCAAAAAATGGCGGAGAATCTAACAAGCCAGCGACCAATCCAGAGCCTCAGCAGGGGAAACAGGGCAAAGCCCGGCCTCATATCTCTATGTTCAAAATGTTATAGAATTATTTCAAAAAAATGACACTATATAAATGACCACAAGCAACGTATCACCCAAAGAAAAGGAGATTTTGGACATGTTGTACGAAACAGTCGTAGATCTTAGTTTCACCTTTGCCTATGCCATGGCAGGTAAGAAATTCTTGGGTATTTCAAGACCCTCTGCCAAAATGGACATGAATGACGTCCTCAAAATGACGGCGTACTTTGCCGCGGGGCGGGCGAGTCGCGAGATGGCTGTCTCCAAAAAGTGGATCCCCGCGAGCATCGTGCCGAAACCTAAATAGACCACCTAGTAAAATTTCTGTTTGTCGTAGAGACAAATAGAAATACCCTATAAGTATATAGAAACCGGTAAGTATCCGACGCTTGCTGATGTTGTCACGGTATTGCACAAGGCGAGCTCCGGAATAGTAAATGGAGGCCAAGATATGTTACAAATGTAAAAAGTTGTTTCCCCCTGAGATGTTCAAGATTAGGGGTAGGACAAACAAAAAGCTGCATAGAATGCTTGGATAAGGCAAAGCGGAATCGGCATGCTAAATAGGACCCTGCTATCGAATACAGGGTAGATCCACTTGCTATTGATGCAGAAATTAGGTTCATTAAACAGGATGAGAATTATCTACTTTTGTATACCCTGTTGACATATGTTATCATACCCCGGTACATCGAACTCGTTGAGGCACCACCCGAGAGCTATGAAAAGGAACTACTCATTAAACAATATCGCAAGGTACTGAGGTGTCTACAAGGTAAATTAGCATATACCCCACTACCCCTGGAATATAAGACCCAAAATACCAAGCTCTGCCCTGCCTGCCGGGGGCCCTTGGTGAACAATCACGGCGGCGTCTTGATATGTTTATCCTGTGGCGGCGTGTATCGCAAGGTCCATGATAGGAAGTGGTCGAACTATTAGTAAATGGATGTCGTGGGAGATCCGCATACAGCCATTTTTACAGGACCAACCAGTTGTGGCAAGACACAACGTGTCCTTAATTTACTTGAAAATGAATATAAAAAACACTATCACAACATAGTGATACTTTGTCCTACCCTACGATGGAATACCACCTATTTGGAAAGGGCCTCGCTCTGGAAGGATGATTACGTGTTCCTGATAGACCCCAAGGATCAGCTGTTTAAATGGATAGCGAAATTGTCGTCGCTGCTGGCAGGCGAGGATAGTCTTTTCATAGTTGACGGCATGATATCAGACGAGGGCCTCGATAAACGTAGACAACCATTACTTGAATTGGCTATCAGTGGTAGACATCGCAAGCATAGTTTGTGGCTACTTACCCAGAGCTACACTGCTCTCCCCAAGAATCTGAGGAGGCAAAAGAAGCAGTTGTTTGCCTGGTACCCTCATGAGAAGAGTGACATGAAAATGATCGATGAGGAGACGAATATGATCCCCGATTGGGATGATATAAAGGGTGAATTGAAAAGATCCAAGCATGCATGCCTATACGTAAGGCTTGAACACCCTAGAGGTTGGAAGATTCTCGACTGACCATACAAAAAATCCAAATTCTACCGGAAAATGGAACAAGGATGTCTCTTACAGCAGTTGATTATTTCCAAGGAAAACAAGTCCGATCATTTTATGTCGAGGATAAAGGTCAATGTATCGTAGCCTCCGATGTTTGGAGGGCCGCGGGATATAAGCGAGGAGCGGGAGTAAAAGCCATTCAGCGATATGTTCCCGACAAGTATAAAATGCGGCTAGGCGACGCCGATGTTAACCTTCAACCAAACACGGTTTTGCTGACAGAACCAGGTTTTCGATGTTTTTTAGCAAGATGTGGTAAGCCAGAAGCTGTGGAAATAGCAAAACAGCTTAGGATAACTGTCGAAGGCAGCATATGTCTCTCAAAGGAACAGGATACGCTAGGCTGCATTTTCCAGGTGTTTAAGTGTGAAGATATGAGACATCAATTCATTGTTGATGGATATAGGATCGACATGTACTTCCCAAGGTATAGGCTAGCTATCGAATGTGATGAATTTGGACATACCGATAGGGATATAGGTTATGAGGTAAAGAGACAAAAGCATATCGAGCAAGCCTTGGGATGCACCTTTATACGATATAACCCTGATGCCCCCGATTTCTCTATTTTTCACGTCATTAACAAAATTTATCGCTATATTAGACAGTGAACACCCTACCCTGGTTTTATGGATCGATGTGGTCCATAAAACTACGGCCTTGGTAAAGCATCACGGTGAAAACCTCCGGCCTACGTTGATATATTAGAAAGATGTCGCAAGTTATGTTCAACGCAGGAGCCATCTAGACACTGTCCAATAGCCAGGATCAACCTATGTTTAAACGCGCCGATTTGGGACGTTTCTTGGGTATTGAAAAGGTTAAAAATATGACGATACCTTCAACATTCCTATCTACCAGGTCTGAAATAGTAGGGCCTAGTGAGGCATCTCGGAGATGCCCCCGATCAGGTATGCGAGGAGGAGGGAAAAATGGGCATGACGTCTTTGTCACACTTGAAGGTGCATTGGAGATCGTTCGCCGTTCAAAGAAACCAAAGGCTGTGGGGCTAATTAAATGGCTGGCCAGGGCAGGTGTTCGGAAACTACAAGATGAGCTTGAGAAGCAGCGCCAGGCCCTCGAGGACAGGAATATTGACGTCGCCATTCTTGAGGATGATTTAGACCACAGGGATAGCCAGCTCATGGTGCTGGAGGACGAGCTTGATAGCTCCAAGATCAAGTAGAAGCATTACAGCAACGTGCCGTGCCTTACCTAGAAGATCCTGAAAAAGATAACGGCATGGTTGTGATCCAGAAGAACAACAACGACCTCTTTCCATACCTCGCCATCTGTGGCCAGCAGGGGTATGTGGCGCAAAAGATTAGAAACAAACTTGTTGACCACCCCGATGGTGAGATTGTCGTACTGGCAGAGACACCAAATGCTATCGTCCACTATAATTGGCTCCGAGAACGTGGATGTATTAAAGTCAATCCGGAGCGTGTGAGACATTTTAGGCTCGGCGAACACTATACACATGAACGTCTCCTGGAGCTCGCGGAATGATATGACTTAAACGGGCACTAATTTTAATACTCACAAGGGTATTAAAATTATCATTTTTTTGACCCTTTTTGGTATATGTTAAAAGCCAGTGAAATATCAAAAGATGGAAGCATACGTAAAACAAAATCAATTTACAGTCAACTACGATATCCAGATACCTGTACTACATTGCTGTATCAAGGCAGGGTCGGTGACTGGATATTGCCCTACCTGCTTAGAAAATTTTAAATATCGAGATGGGGTATACTACGAGGGGTTTGAATATAAAACGGACGAAGAGCTTTTAAACAGGGTAGCTTCAGGCGAAAAAGCATGGGGTACATTTGTAAGAAGCGAGTTTGACGAGGAACTCGAGGATGATGCTGAACGCCTAGAGCTCTATATCGTTGCGGCTAAAGAGAACAACTATGGTGCACTCTGTTACCAGGTTATTAAGGATAGGGATTTGAAGCTATCTGATTTGGCTGATATATCAACAACAGGCAATATACTCAACTTTCCGATACCGGATAGACGTCTAGTCGATATTGATTTGGAAAATGAACCCAATGTCATCAAAGGTATCGTCTATGGATACCCGTTCTATACCCTACATCCTTTGGATTATCTGCGAGATCCGAATGATGATGATGATGACGAATGAAGGCCTTTCAAAAGGCAACCGATACATTACAGAATAGGAGTGTTTTTTATGACCTTGATAAGCCATAAAAAATATTACCAAGCCTTAACCTCCTCCGAAGGTACCTGAACATCTTCAGGAATAAGCATCAACTCCTCCGACACGAAGCTTCTTTCGGGGCCGTCCTTTAAATAGTATAGCACGCGACTACCTGTTACTATACGATCCAGCCTATACATTTTCCTACTCCAGAAAGCATCTGTTGCACGTCTCTTTTGATCATCATGCTCCTCTCCTGGTTGTAGCAGATACAAGTACAAGCCATCCTCAGGTAAGGGCTTTTCCTCAGGATATTGTTGACTTTTTGCAAGTGGGACATCCTCGAGTTTAATCGCTTTGTTAGGCTTTATACCGATCATGGCAGTCTTGGTATTATTGAGACTTTTTACTATGGCGTACAGGTGTTTCACCCATATGCTACTAGGCTCCCCGGAGACCAGCTCTTGTGCATCCTGGGGTTTAAAGAGCCTTTCCGCGAGTACCTTGTTGTATGACTCTACAAAGGCCGTAAATGTATGGTGATATTTGGTAGTAGCTCTCTTAATCTCAACACCTTTACCTTCTAACAGCTTCGTTACTGCTGACTTGAATTCAGCACCATTGTCACATTGAAAAATCTTAGGGTATCGTAAAGGCCCTGCCCTGTAAATGTCTTTGATCATATCCGCGACCTCACTGGCCTTTTTGGTACGTAGAGGCCTAGCTACCTTGTACCTTGAGGCCACGTCAATACTCGTGAGAATGTACTTGTAGGTGCTTCCATACAGCTTGTCATATGGCATATACAGTAAATCAAACTGATGCATCTCATTAGGTGCTGTAATGGTAAAATGAGGGTAATCAATACGCTTCGGACCTTGATGTGTTGTAGCCATAGGAGTTGACGAGAAATCCAGTGGGTGACTAGCTTTTTGAATAGACCGCTCTCTTTCGCGAGTAATTTGATGGCTTTTCGTCCAACCCAGAGATGTTGTGAGGTGTAGTAAATTTTACTTAGTTTTTCCGCCTCTTCTTCGGTAACAACGTGCGTTTTTAACATGTCTTTATTTATGCATGTTGAAAACGTTCCTACAAATACCTGTAAGCCACGAAGCCCAGCAGAGATAGGGAGCCAAGGACGAACGTTAACTCACCATCTTGCTGAGTTTTTGAAGGTGTATAATAGTCGGACAATTGTGGGGCCTTCTTTTCAGAGGCAATGTAGTATTGATACAGGTCGTCGTCCAACTCTTTTAGGCTCCTACCAGCTTTTATCTTCAATTCCCGTTGCTCAGCAAACCAGTCAAGCTTAGCCTGTCTATCGCGTACCCATTGAGCCTGGGCATCGTTGAGCTTTTCCATTGCTTCGTCATGTCTTTTCCGTTCCGCTTCGGAATGCCCTGAAAGTTTACTAAATAGATAGTTTGTGCCACTGAATGCAAGGGCGTTTATTGCAGCGCCTGCAATAATAACAGCCATCGTTGCCATACTTTGTTTTGAGACATATTGATTGCCCTTTGACATGTTTTCGCTCGCCCACATAGGCTGGGTGTTGGTGTAGTGAAGTCTTTTCGCCACCCTGGCAAGCGAAGGATCATCGCCGTCTTCCCGATACCTGAGCGGTACCTTGTGATCAATGTGCCACTCTCCATGGTTATCCCATGCCATTCCGCCAGAAAACTGGGCCTCGATATGGTCCCGCAGGGTAGCGATATCGCAACCGATATACTCCTGGGAGCTGAGCTCCTTGTTTCCCTTCAGGGCATCGTGGGTTCGGTTGCTTACAACATGGGCGAGATATCCAGCAGGGTCGCATATAGGGCATTACCGCCTTTATTTTTGATGGTCGCAGATACTTCCACCCCCACAGTCCTTGCATATTGATCTTATCTTTTTATGCTTGCAGACACTTCCACCCCCACACTCTTTACACTTTGACCTCACCCTTTGATGGTCACAGATGCTTCCACCTCCACAGTCTTTACACGTTGATCTTCGTCTGCCATGCTCGCTGCATATTTCTCCACCTCCGCAATCCTTACATTGGGATCTTCGCCTATCATGCTTGATGCAGATACCCCCACCCCGCAGTCTTTGCAACGAGATATCCGCCTTTCATGGGGGCACCTATTACGATCAATTGACGCCTTGTCTACGCTCAAGCATTTGATGCACATTTTTGTCAGTTGACCATTACGTTTGATCCTGACATTTTCTAAAGATAAAAAGTGTTTGCATTTTGAGCATCTATTGGCTCCCTCCATATTGATTTGTATTTGCCCCTGGGACAAATACAAATTGTGGTCTACTCCACAGAATGAGACCGTATTTATTCCGACTGCTTGCCCTTCTTCTTGCAGTCTTTGCAGCAAGCCCTCTGTTTTTCATGTTCGCATATCTGACTGCCCTTACACTCCTTACAATAGGCCCTCCTTTTTTCATGCCGGCATATTTGATTTCCCCCACAGTCCCTACACTGGGATCTTATCCTTTCATGTTTACAAAACTGACTGCCCTTACATTCCTTACAATAGGTCCTCTGTTTTTCATGGGGGCACCTTGTACGTTCTATTGACGCCTTCTTTTTATCCAGGCATTTGATGCATGTCTTTGTAGTTTGACCATTTTTCACCACCTTGAATGCATCTAGCAAAAGACTCTTTTTACAATTTGGGCAGCTCCTGGTTCCCTCCAAGTGTTTACCCTTTTTGCATTCCTTGCAGCGATACCTCAATTTTTCATGTTCACATATCTGACTGCCCTTGCACTCCTTGCATTGGGCTTTCCTTTTTTCATGCCGGCAGATTTGGCTCCCCTTGCACTCTTTACACTGGGATCTTATCCTTTCATGTTTACAAAACTGACTGCCCTTGCATTCCTTGCAGCAAGCCCTCTGTCTATCATGGGGACAAATCTGACTGCCCTTACATTTCTTACAATAGGCTCTCACCCTTTCATGCCGGCATATTTGATTTCCTCCACAGTCTTTACACTGCGCCATCCGCCTACCATGGGGGCATTTGTTTTTGGCACGCTGCTGTTTCTTTTTATCCAGGCAGCATATGCATGCCTTTGTAGCTTGGCCATTTTTCAACACCCTAAATGCATCCAAGGCCAACACTTTTTTACAATTTGGACATCTCTTGCTTTCTTCCATATTGATTTGTATTTATCCTCATAGGACAAATACAAATTGTGGTCACTAATATTCCACAGAGTGATAACGGCCGCCTAGGATGTTTAGTTGGGCGTCCATCAGTAAGTAGACATAGCATCTGAAATCCCCAGTTCCGTCGGCTTTTTTGGTCATATGGAGAGTAATGCCGTCACTAAGCCGCTGTAGAGGTCTTCCGGAACCATGTAGGGTATGATCGGAAGATGCTCTGAAATCGACGAAGAGCGCATACCGTTCGTTGAAGAATTACCCAATCGTTACCTCCGAGTCGTGGCCCCCGAGGAGGTTCGAAACCCCCTCAAAATGATCCTTACCAAGCATCGCATGTGAATACAGTTCGTTAGGCTCACCTTCCACCGTGATCGATATCTTCTCGATTTTGGGGTTGTAAAAGACCTCATTGACACCAGCGTAAGCCTTCACTTTCCTAGGGTCTATAAAGAGTAGCAAGACACCCTTGAGACTCTTTGCGGGTGTATCAATTTGAAGGTTATAGCTGGTATCAGATTTTTTAAGGGTCACCACCTTGCTTCGAAGTATCCGTTCATAGGGTAACGCGAGACTACTATACCTTGACATCATAGCACTCGCGAGACCCTCATGGTTTACCTTGTCAAACTCTAGGGCAATATTGGTTATCCTATAGGTAGCATCCGCTGCCTTGGCTGCCGTACCTACATCTTTGATCACGTCGCTGTACGATGCGAAATGTAGGACAAACTGCAATCTGTCATGTAGCTCCGCCTGATAAAATGGCAAATCCCTCGTTAACTCAAACATTTTACCCAATGGGATGCAGAAAGTGTTGCTATACGCCGCAGCAATGGCTTTTTCCTCATCAGTCCCAACGTACTCAGTGGCCTTTACCTGCAGGGCCCTGATGGTACCATCATTAGGATTAATACCCTCTAGGATGAGATTGTTCTCCCTATCAAACTTTGGGAGCCACAGATCTCGGTACACTGCCAGGATATTATAGTCAGATATATTCTGTACCTCGTTGCCATTCAAGGTGATGCGTAGATTTCGCACCAGGCTTTTGCCTATGTTGCTGACTAGGATACGCTTCTTGTTGGTCCCCGTCAGCACCAGGTCAAACAGTAGCCTGATGCTCCCCGGAAATATGACATCATTCTGTCCCATATTAGGGATATCCACGTACAGGTCCTCATTCTGGCTGATTGTACTGGGCACGTGACTCACCTTGACGCGCTGCCGCTTTCCCTTAATGGCAAAAAGCTGTTTCGTTTCTGCGTAGGGATCCAATGTAGTTCCAAATGCACTCATTTATTATGGGGGAAATCTTCTAATAAAATGCCAACTAATCCAGTATTTGATCACGATCTTCCGGATAAGGGGGGCGGGAAAGATGATAGGCCCGATACTACGTCAAAACTTCCATCAACGCAGCAACTTCCATCAACACCAGGGCCTTCAACCCAAGGAGAACAACAGGGTGCTCCGGGGGATCTCCTTTCGGGCCAGAGGAAAAAATTGCTAGAGAATAGGGTCAACGACCTCTACAAAGTTCTTGGGGAGAGGTTGGGGAAGCCTATGGCGATACCCTACGACGATTTTAGGATGGATGGGAAACGTCTTCTTTTCAATGATATAGATATTACGGCATTAATTACAAAAGATAAGGGTGGGTTGCGAGCTAACGGGGAGATGATCAAGAGATTGAAGGCAGATCTCGTGCGGGGACTGGGCATTCCCGACTATGTTACTACACCCAACCGGGGCAAGGCAGCGGCCCAGGCACTTGGGCAAAAGGCTGATGACATTGTGAGGAAGGATATGGCCGATGATATCATTTCGATGCAATCTATAGAATCGATAGAGGAATTTGTGGATGCCACAAGAGCTTTTTAGAAGAAACTTCATTTGGCGGTACCGATGACGGTATCACTGAACGTGAAAGAAGGGGGCTTAACCTCGAACTTCAAACCATAAGAGGTAACCTGAAAAGCCTGGCAAATAAGATCATTTCGTTTAATAGCGAGATTGACAAGGCAAAGGGTGAGATAAAAAAACTTGAGAGGAAGAAGGCCAGGGCAACCGAGGAGCAAAAGGCTAACATTGATATAGAAATAGAAAAATTTAATGATAAGATTGAAAAATTGAATGATAAAAAAAAGGCTACGCAAGATGCACGTAGCCTACTTTCCTCAGAAATTTACAGCCAGATGAAGTTCATCAAGGAAACGTTGATGAAAATTGCCGGAGATGACACGTCCCTGCTCGAGAAGCTAAAGATCCTCTTCAGGGAGCAGGGTTTAACCATAGCGAGCATAGTCTCCGCCATTGGTCTATTAATAAGCACCATCGTGCTTGCGGCTACGGGAGGGGGTGCCGCGGCGGGTGCTGCAGGAGGAAGTGCCGCAGGGAAGGGGTTTGTAGAGAAGCAGCTTGAAAGGCTCGGAAAGTTCCTGAAATACCTAGCAGGTAAGGCAGGTGCTGCATTACCTGGGATTATGGGTACCATAGTCTCATTCTTTTTGAGGGTAGCGGCAACTGTTGTCGAATACGCAGCCAAGCATCTGTACATGGCAATCGCTGCTGCCGTTGGGTTTGTCGTGGTCTATGTTGGTAAGGTGTAATATTTAGTTATTTTTTCAGCCATATGTACGCAATAATAAGACCTACCCCTGTCGTGATCAATGCGGCCTTGGTATCCTCGTGTTGGTTTTGTGGGGGTTGTTCGGGAGGATGAGGAGGCGTAGTATGTTTTGTAGGTATGGTATGCCTTGGGGATATAGCATGTATAGGTGCTGTGGTATGTATAGGGGGTATAGCATGTATAGGTGCTGTGGTATGTATAGGTGCTGTGGTATGTATGGGTGTTGTGGTATGTATGGGGGGTATAGTATGCTTGGGAGGTGTACTATGCATAGGGGGCGTAGCATGCTTAACAATAGGTTTGTTATTTACATCAACCTGGACCCCCACATTGACATTGGCGGGTGCGATCAAAATATTATTGTTATACCCTACAATCTTGCCTATGCGGAGGTTCATATCAGAGGGCAACATGTAGACGCTGGGCATGACGGCGAAGTTTACCGGGGTCCTTGTATATTGCAACACCTTCTGAAACTCTGTGATGTTATGTCCTACATTTTCCTGACGCTGTACCATAGCCTCAAACTTTTGCATCAGGATTTGCCTTGCCGTGTAGTAATCCGCACCGGACCCGATTAAGGAGGCTTTCGCACCCGCCTGCGATCCTAGTAACAAGACCACGTAAACTCTTATACTCTCACTTAGCTTGGTCAGGCCCTCTGATGTCAAGCCTTGACTTGTGGGGATGATGAATTTGGCCCAATCACCATCAATTTGTGGCCACCATCTACCGTTGGTGAGTGATGCACTTACTGATTTGGTCTTGTACAGGCCATTAGGGTCGGCACTATATTCACGGCATATTTGTGCATACCCAGATGTGGAGTAGGGGTTTGAGTACCGTGAAAACCCATCGTTAAAAGACATGGGTACTTTCATTCTAGCAAGGATACGACGCATGTGGTAATACACATGAAATTTAAAGATGGAGTTTACAAGGGGTACAGAGCCCGTTAGATGTTTTGCTGATATGCCCAGGGCTGTGCTCGCGCAATGAGTTGCAAAGTTCACCTGAATATTCCAGTAGTCCAGGGCTTGTCCTCTTGTCCAGCCCTGAATGACAGGGTCGTTCAGGTAGGTTGTTGTAACCTTGATTGGGTATTTGGTGAATTCAGGAAATATCACAGAAATATAAGACTCCGTCCCAACATACAGGTCTTGATGCTCCAGGTTGACGACACCAAGTGGCCATTCTCCCCTGTTTGGCCTGTACTTTGCATTAGGGTTGTACGAATATATGTTCATCTTTGTTTTAAAACAAAGATGAAGCAACTCTACATCACCGATATATATAAGCCTACGATATTTGAAGACTACCTGGGACAGGATACTAGGATAGCCTTAAGGTCCATCAGTATTCGACCCGTATGGTTGAATCTTTACAGCGATAATGAATTTGTCATACGTAAAATAGGGCCCGATCAGAGGGAAGTTAGGATTGAGATTATGAACGGTCTGTATAGGATCGAGGATTTGGCGGCTATCGTGAACAGTCAGGCACAGGACAGGATAAAACTTTTTGTCCTAAAAAATGGACTCTGTAGGCTCCGTGTCGCCGACGGGTACACGGTGGTGATTCATCGACAGCTTCAAGAGCTCCTGGGTCTATCCTACGACCCCGGTAAAAAGTATTATCAGAAGGGGGACTATGATTCCTTCTACAAGACTGACATCTACATTCGGCTACGACTCGTTTGCCCTCAGCTGGATGAATGTGATGCCCTGCTGGATGGCAAAAATCTAAAATTCTTGCTTTGTTACCCACCAAGGAATTAAACGCTTGGGGGGATATGCTGAGCTGGACTTTTGATACTCCAATTTACATGCCCTTAAAAGGCTCTACGGATCGTCTAGAGTTCATGCTAACAGATGAATTCCATCATGACAAAAACGTTTCGTTCACCAGGATAACGATGTGCCTTCTCATAGAATAAATAAATAAATGGCCGACATAACGAAGCTGTACCCCAACCTACCAAGCGCAACTGCACAAGGCGCTGACATGCAGGATGAAAGCCAAAAGTATAGACTTGATGAGATTGGTTAGATTGAAAAGTATCTGCGAAACGAGATTAAGGAGCGGGACAAACTCGCAAAAAAGTTTAAGATGCATGGGACCTGGGTACGCTACTGTGACCATGGGCTGCTTGGCATCGGTGTTGTAACCTCGGGGATCGGTATCGGTACCCTGTTATCCGGGATAGGTGTACCATTAGCAGTGGCAATGACTGGCCTGACCATGGCCGTAGGGGTAGGACAGGCGGGTCTGAGGACTGCTGGAAAAAGGCTGGGCATCAAGTCCAGGAAGCATGAGAATATAAGACTATTGGCGGAATCAAAGCTGAACTCTATTATTGATCTAATCTCAAAGGCGGTTGAAAATGGGGTGGTTGATAAATATGAGTTTAATATGATCGTGAAGGAGAAGCAAAGGTATATATTGTTGAAGGAACAGATGCGGCAACGTTTTAACCGCATCGTGAACGCCCTCAATGAAGAGGAGCGGGCCCAGCTGGTTGCGAAGGGGAGGCAGGAGGCACATGATGAGATTTTAAAAAACGTGAGGTCTGTACAGTATGTAAGCAATACCTAGAACCCCCACCTGAGTATAAGCCTTAATTTTATACATATTTTATAGGTACTGTATGACCTATAAAATATTGGGTTTTTTCTAATCCTCATTCAGCAGCCATTCTTTTTTGAAGTCCTTGTACCGACATTCCACGACATGTACCTGTGGGTAGTGGTTTTTACCCTGCACGTACACCGATGAAATGGCCATGATTGCACTGGCTTGGCAGGGCTCATCATAGGGTATCGGCATACCGTGGAATTTGGTCGTGATCGCGTCCTTGTAATATTTGAGCTTGGCATTCACGTAACGGTCCTTTTTGGCCGGCTCCGTCGTCAATTGCTCAGAAATCAACTCTTTGATTTTGCTCCATATTTGACGATATTTCGCAACCCAGTCGGGGTACTCTTCAAAATCAAGACTCATCGCTGGTACGGCACTGGCATTGTACCGGGTCACTCCATTCGGGGACCAGATTTTAGGTGTCTTTACCCTGAGTGCTACCACGAGGTCTATTGTATGGTACCCTATGATGTACCGCTGATCCTTGCCCCCGTTGGCTGGTACTGGATCTGACACTGTCAGGCAGTCCACGTTGATATCATTGATGTCCGTAAAATTGGCGGCAAATGAGTAGAAAATTTTAGGGCTGACGAGCTCTTTTTCAAATTGTAGCATCTTGTTTTATTGTAATTCGAACGACTTCAAAGAATTGCATGTCATCGTACATACACATCCACCTCCATTATACGTGATGTATTCCTGGTAGCAGTACCAGCACAGCATTTTAGCTTTCACCACAAGCCTTCGTCCGCAGGTACACCTGTCATACCCATCCAGAATACGTTCACAGTACTTACATTGTTCTTCCATTTATATTATCTAGGTCATTAAGGTGATCCTATAAATCCTGAATCCTCCGACTATTATACTTATCCTTCTCTGATTTTTGTACTAATGTTAAGGCCATAAGTGATAGAGAGATACCAATGCCAGCCATAAAGGTCATGAATACTGCATTTTCAAATATATCGAATTTTGATTGCCGACAGTTAATGCACATTTATTAGTATTAGTATTTTTATAACACAGTTCACCTCTTTATTGCGCATGCGTTAATGATCAGTGGATTTTTGCTTATGATTAACGGTATTTTGTGTAATGGAGCGTGATGAAAAGTTGTGACGTCACAAGCAATATTTTGTATGATATTTTTTATGAGAGTTTGACCGTGGTTTTTGGAAAATCCTGGGTATATTCCATCTCTACTCTAGCTGGGCTCATTAAGCTCGTTGACGGCCATTGCACGGTTCCGTTGTCTATTTCGTTAAAAAAAAACAAGCAAGATAAGAAACCTCTGATATTTTTTGTTTGTTGTCTCTCAATTACCTCTAAGAAAAACCTGGGTTATCAAGAGAAGCCTTAATAATTATTACATCCCAGATTCGGGGTTGTAAAATGGTTACGTGAACAGTCCTGTACCAGGGTCATGTTCATATCGCCGTGCCGATCTCAGAAAAGATACAAGATGCCCTGGGGACGAGGTTGCTAAATTAATACAATTATCATTGTTCGTTTCTTGTCTTATTTCATAAAAATCAGAAGTCGTAATATATTAAAGCAATTTCTTTATAGAATCAAGAACATCAGTATGTCCTATCACTCCATTGTGGTTAGCTCCATTCACTTCTTTGACTGTCACAGGCTGTTTCTGCAGCGAAGCAAACGTCCTGCACAACGTGAGAGATTCTTCATTGACCGTGCCATCCCCAGGACCCAAAATTAACTGCGATGGTGAATCTGGAAAATCATCATCGAAGACTAATTTGCTTATTGTCGAATCTGCTATGTTACCATGGAAACAATGTATCGAAACACCTGGTGAGATGTTCATGAGATGAGTTGTATTGATGATCTGTTTTCTCATCGCAACTCCTTCAGGAAAACCTATATCTTTGAGAAAATCATCCATGTCGGAGAGTTTGTAAGAGCGTTTTCGTGTTGTGGCGAATATGTTGTCTTGTTTCCAAAGTGTTGTTGATGGTAGCAAGAAGAGGTTACTGGTGCTTGATCTCTGTTCTGCTCTAATTGTCAATCTGTCGATGATAACTTGCGGTATGCCCTCCAGATAGCCACTGGAGTACAGGAGTACTAGCTGTTTAGAGCCACCAAATACCCCTAAGAATATTATCAATATTATCAATATTATCAATTCAATAGGTTTAGAATCTTTCCACTGAAATGCAATCGTTTCCAATTCCATTTTTCTTTAAAAAACGAACAAAAATATACGTGAATAATTAATTCTCAAAAATTTAGTAAAAAAATAAATGCGGTTATCCTTCCAACTCACCAGACAACGCAATCCATTGTTTCAAATACTTTGCTTTCCATTCAATGGATTGGAGAGACAAGAAGTAAAGAGTGACAGGACACCCATAGCTGTGTGAGATCAGTGTCACTTTTTCATTTCCATTGTGAGTGTAGGTTTCCTCGATCAAGTCCTTCAGCTTGTTGTGGTAGTTTGACGGAAGGTAGTCTATAAAAAACAAAAAATTATATACGAAACGAAATGACTGGGCAAAGGAGTACAAACGAAGGTGTCGAAAATTGTGTGCTATCCCCTAACATCATTTACTCCAACCTCGTCCCCAGGGTCTTGTGGCCCCTGAGCCGTTATTACGGACAACAAGGCAAAACGCCCTGGGAACGAGGTTGCATTTACTCAACTATGTCACCAATATATCAATCAACTATAGATACCCATAACGTGTAACAACTAAACATTTTCTTATTATGTCTATTGCTAATTAATTGAGACATTTTTAGTATCTCAAAAACATCTTAGATGCTAACTTTATCCTCGGTCTTGTTATAAATAATTTCTAAGGATTTTGCCTTACGAAGGAAGTTATTTTGATAAATACAAATTTTCTAAACTGTATAACTTTAAAATTCGCGAAAGGTAATGGTAGCATACATTTTCGCGCGTTAGGCCATACTGTCTTTTTCCTTACAGGAAAGAAGAATTTTGACCACGTAATAAAAATATTTTTCATTCAAATGTTAAGGATAATCCTAAAATGTTTTAATGCCTTACCGGGGGAGTATCGGAAATCATAGGGAGCTCCTCGTATATTTTTTCCTTTTCTGTATCCAAGTCGAACAAGGTAATCTACCAGTGGTTTCATATACTTCACTAAACCTATACTGTCTAATGACTCGATGGACGACGTGTCGCCAAATCCAGGGACACGAGTCAATACACCTTGAGGGTTTTTCACTGTCATACTTTGCATGTCCCATTCTAACCTAAAATTTTAAAATAGAGATTATTCTCAATTCTTATTTAACTTTATTTGTGCAAAATTTTCTGAAGACCTTTTTATATCATCAGATACAACACTCCGGAGACGTTGAGCTGTCGGTGTACTACATGAAGTATAAAATTAGTAGTGTTTTCCCAATCTTGTGATAAACATATTCCCATGAGAATAACAAGTATTAAAATTCCGTCCATGCCGTTACCTACCCCGTTCACATATATCCATGGTCCAACAATTACATTTTACAAGAATCTTTTACGCTAAGATAAATTGCGCTTATTGAAAACTTACCTTATCTCTTCGTTACCTTGACGGCTGTGCTAATACAGAGTTCAATTAAATGACAACCATTTAATTTTTTTTATCTTACCTCATGTTATCCACCCAACATGTCAGAGCATATGGTAACAAAGATTTGATGTCAAGCCATAACCGAAAATAGGAGTTAGTGGATGAGTAACAATAAAACGCAGGCTTTGCGGGTTTGTTGACAAGTTTAGCTTCTAATTGGTTTCCTCCGGTGCCAGGAACTAAAAATATAGTTTTCTGATTTATTTGGTTAACAAAAAGTTCCTTATTAAAAAGAAAAAACATTTTATGTTACAGTTGATTAGAGTTTTTATTCTTCGTTAGCAACAAAAACAAAAAAGCAAAAATAAAAAAAAGTTTAATTTTGAACCCAACCATGAAATAAAAGATTTTTTAATTCGCTCAGTCTTATTAGTAGTTGTTCATTTCGTGGAACCTACCTATCACAACAGGCGAGAGCGCATTGCATGTCTGTATTACGCTAAGAAGAATTATTCCCACAAAAGCAGCATCCATCGTCCCAAACCTTCTTAAGTTGTTGCGAATTTAAAGTAGTATATGTTATATAACTTACTGGCTACTTTTATTTTGTTTGATTAGTACGTTAAGCTGTCATAATATTTTTGTTTTTGCTTTACTGCACGTGAACACATCATGAATGAAATTGAACAATGAGCTTTTTTAACGTGAAATGTTACGTTTTTGCATGCACTTTGTAAACAATAAGCATGCAATAAGTGATGACAGGCTAACTTACGCATCTCTAAATTTCAGCTAAGATAACGTGCTTGTGTTTTTTGCAGGGCCATCGACACTAGGAGAGTTCAGGGGAGTATGCTACACATTTTTGACAAATATTTTCGAATCCAGAAATCGCTTCTACACTCAGAATGATTTAAAAATATCAGAACCTAAAAATTATATTGAGACTAGGTGGCAAATTTTAAAGTTTTGCCCAACAAATAGTTATATGTTATTTCTATATTACGTTCACACAATTTGAACGTTCCAAAGTTCACTTGTCATTGTTTGTGCTAATTGTTGCTGACCTCAGCATGGTCATTCTCCTCGAATTTCCGGGTCCTTGAGAACCCCTAGGTTGGTTACTTCATAAAGCGCACGTGTTAAAAAATGCGGCTAGCGCACATTCTCGACCCCAGAGCTCTTTGAGATTAAAAAGAGCTCTGGGGTCGAGAATGGCTAGCGCAATTTAAACGCTGTTTACCGAACCTACGCATCTAAAAAAGTTTTGCAACTCGGCTAAATGGCCGAAAAAATGCCATTACAGTGGAACCTCTATTAACGGTCAACTGCATACATCGGTCACCTCCTGATAAGCGGCCAGAAAAGAAAGTCCCTGCCGAATTCATGGTCAAACTCTTATAAAAAACCCTCCATACATCGGTCACCTCCAATCAACGGCCAAACGGCCACTTTCTTTTGTCCCAATGTCTAATTTCACCTCTATTAACGGTCAAAAAAAATCTTTATGCAAGCAAGTGAAAGGAAAAATAAAAACAATTGTTTTTTTTATTTACAATAGGTATATTTCTTCATAATATATCATGTTCGAAATTTTCTACCGAGGTCAGTAGCATGTTAAAGGATCTTTTTCGTAACTTGCTCTAGCCACTTTAACGCTTTCACATGTCCCCTTGCTTGATATGTTACGGGTATTTCAAGTCCTAAACCAGCCCCACGATTTACTTTACCAAAGTCAAAAATAAAGTCAAGTCAAGCAGCCTTATCTATTGTAGATGATTTGAACAACTTTTGTGAAACATTAGGTGATGCTGACTTAGTAAGTGTTTTGAATCTTGTCACACTACGACTTGAAGCATTTAGGCTAAAAAATGTTTCACAAAAAAAAGTAACAGATTATTTCAGTAAAAAGTTGTAACATGATTGTAGATTGTACTGATAAGATACATGTATTTACTTGTGTTTATTTTGATCATGACTCATTCTTTTAGCCCCTCCCACCTCTCCCGACCAGACTTTTTGATAAAAAAAGGATATTCATATAAAACCTCCATACATCGGTCACCTCTAATGCAACGGCCACTAAGCTGGGTCCCCCAAAGTGGCCGCGATTAGAGGTTCCACTGTATTTCAATATTTTGGTTAGTGATTGTAGGCCGATTTGCCCCGTTAATTAATAGCCGAGCCGTCTAAGGCATCAGTTTCTGGAAAAGCTGTCACTTAAAATCAGGAAATGCGTGGATTCGAATCCCACTTAATCGTTCGAATCAAATCGTTCTTAATATAAAAAATTGTTGATCTTTAACTACAAAAGAAGGTACTTGTGTATTTATACCTAGTAATAATACACAAAAAAAATTGCAGACACGTCCTCTGTTAGAAAATAGAAATTTGCTAGTTCATAATGTTTCGATAAAACAGAAACATGGTACAGAAATATAACAGAAATCAACGAAAATTAGAGGCATTACTACTAGAAAACATTTTCCAAAGCTGTCTACATTTTGCTGTTAAATTAGTTTCCAGAACTTGTAAGGGTTAGACGAGAAGATTAATTCTATGTGCTATCACCCGGTGGAATGAGAAAATTTTGTACGCTGCTTAAAAGTTAGTATATCACAAGTTACAAACAGACAAAAACTATCAGCCAGTATTAAAAAAGGTTTTTAAAAAACGAAGATGTTTTACCAAACGTTGAATAATCAACATATACTCAACTACTTCGAGGTGTTCTGATTATTAATTACTTTTGCGGTAATGGAATGTTCCAAAATTGCGATGTCCGCAAATATGTCTAAGGCGAATAAAATTTGCGTTAGCATTGTATAAGAATTATTTTCCTGTATAGGAACAGGCTGGTGGATATGGCTGTGGATGTGGCTTAGTTGCCATAGTTTTTGCTGCCAAAATTTTAGATGTCGAATCTCGTATAAAACCTTAAATGGTTGTAAAAAAAAAAAAAGGGAAAGTTTTTCTACCTTGACCTTACTAATTTTAGTGTAATAACTTTAGGGAGTGTCAAAAACTTTATACTCCCTTAGGACCGTAATCTCTTAAACCTAGAGCACTTGATAAACTTCTCACATTCAAAAGGTACTAAATAAATTTAATTTTCTCAGTTCATCTTCTCTTATAATTGAATTTGAATGATGTGCTACCCAGTCATTTGCGTTAGCTAGACACTGTAAAAACAAAGCCATGAAAAGTCATTGCAAGACCATTTCTTCTGAGTGTTCCCAGCTTCGGATCCACCCTAGCCAATGTGAGTGTTCCCAGCTTCAAATGCTAGCAAATATAGTAGGAATAGCACAAGGAAATCGTATGGAAAACAGAACGTGTTGGTAACTCAAGGAATGACTATCTTATGGCAAGATTCGTATTGTAGGCTCTCATCTTAAAAATGAAACGGTTCAATGGTTTTCGAATAATGTGAATGTGTGGAGTATAATTCAAGTAGGTAGCAGGAGACCTCATTTGCACAAATTAGTAGCAGTTGAAAAATTTGACATTTGTTTAACTTAAAAAAATAAAGGATACAGGAAGCAGAAAGAAAATTATTTCTCCAAAATTATCGGCTCAGACAGTTGGAACATTGATAACGAAACTTTCCAGTACATTCAGTAAAAAATGGTAATTTTACCATTAATCGATTGATTCTCTGATGATATGACTAACAAATTGAGTATAATAGCCATGTGTGAAAGAAATGTTATTACTCTAATTTATAACTTAATTCTGAAAAACTTAGCTTTTCAACATACGGGAATGAAATTATTTATCCACCACATAAGCATGGAATTATTTATTCGATTCAAGGGCGTTATTTCGCAGTAATTGCCTAAATATCACCGCCAGTGATGGCAATTTTCCGTTGTTATTGTTATCAGATTTTACTAATCTTGAGTTATGGGAAGAGCTGAATAAAATCCTAAATGAAGCACAAAAGTCCAAAACAGCAAAGTTACCAAGATTTTTTTTCAAGTGGCTTAATTGGAGGGAACCATTTATTAGTATCTCCAGCATGGCACGACCAGTACTACCCAAGAGATACATTCTTTGTTTGCATGTACAGTTCAGTCTCTCTAATTCGAATCTCCGTAATTCGAATATCTCATATAGTTTAGTCTAAGAGCTCATAATAGAAATTTTGGTCCCATATTTTACAAATTGTTTGACCCTCAAAAATAGATTGTAGTATCCTTAACAATAAAATGAACCAATAGGGGTGTTTGGAACCCAGACCCCTAAAATTACACTAACTTGAATATATCTACAATCATGGAGAAAATTAATGAAATAAAGTACTTTACGGATTTGGTAATAAAAGTTGGGTAGTATGAGAAAATTGGTTTTCATGGGAGATAAAATAACTGTTGCCAACGAAAGGCAACCATTTGAAGATGATCAAAAATAGTTGGTATCTATGGTTTGAGAAAAAAACCTAATGAATATGAGATTTTTATTATTTTTTTTTTTCAGATTTCTTCAAATAAGTGAGTAAACCTTAATATTTTATTTTCTCCTGCATGTATTTGAAGAAAGCGTTGAATTTATTGTAAATTTGTAGTAGTTTGATAGTTGTTTGTGACTTGTTTTATTAGTATTTGGTAAAATTACACCTCTTTCTGAAGAAACCGGGCCCTTTGCTTGGTTTCTTACAAAAAAAAGTGCATAGTGCATGACGCTTTCAAGCGACAACTCCGAGAATTCTGACATTTCGACTATCCTTAACGATCGACGCTCTAACATGCTATTAAGGTAATTTTTGAATTTTTGCTTTAAGATCATTTTCATCATTCGGGGTAAAATCAATAGCTCTACACCGCGCCTTTTTTATATTTAAGCGGATTTTTTTAAGTGACAAGGACAGTTGATTTAAATTATGAATGGTGTGGGTATTGTGGTAAAGTTAAATAACAACATTTTTGAATTTAGTGTTTATTTGCACACTCGCGTAAGTATCAATTCATCACATTATTCTTTAAGTCAAAAGCTATTAGAACGTCTTTTTTACTGTATAAAGCTATAAGGTTTAAAGCATTTTGTAAGAGCAATGGTACACCATGGCACTGTGACATAACGTTTTTCTTTTTCTATTGAATACAAGAATTTCGAAGAAGATTTACAAAAAAACATCCTTCATTATATATTTCAATATTTGATTGCCTTTTTCTCTACCCTGCAACTGTTGATATAATGCAAAACCTCAGTTACCTTTGCCATGTTTGGTTTCTTGACCATATAATAATGAAAGTTTTAAAGTTATGATGATTTAGTTCCTTTGGTAAATGCGAGGTTGTAAACGACTGCTCAATGTTTACAAAAGTTTATAAAAGTCTGCGGACTTTTGTACATGCAGAAATCCTGTATGTATGCGCACACATTCTTGTAGTTATAAAAATAAGAACGTACAGGCGATAAAATAGTTATTGATGTACTTAATAGATTTACAAGATCGAAAAGGCACTGAAATTAATTTTTGTAACTGTATTTTTCTCTTTTAGAAAACGTTTCGCCAATTTTAACCTAATATTTCTTTTCTTTCGATTATATTTCTCAGACTACTGTGGTCGTTGTTTATATTATTACCAACAGAACTGCGAGCGAATGTCTATTGTTGTCAACGCAAAATTGAAACGACAGAAAATATAAGAAGTATTAGAAAACTTGAAACAGAAACAATCGCTTTTAAAAATAAATGCACTCAACATCTATCACCTTTTTCCTGTTCGATATTATTAGAGATAAAAAAAAGATGTGATTTAACAAAATTTAGGTAATTACTATCTCGCCTGCGAGAAGTATTCAAATACAGCTGTCCGTCCCAAAATGGAAATTTTTGGCTCTCTGAGCACCGACACGGGAGTAGTCGTGTGTTCGAATCTCATCTTGGTAACTATTTTTACTTTTTTTTTTCTTTTTACTATCTCGCCTGCGAGGATAGGTTTCCAACTCGTAACTAAGGGCCTTTTTATATGAGAACCGGAAAACTCGCCCATCGAGTTTCCCGGTAGAGCGGGCTAATATCAACTCGGGTTTATATGTAAATTTGTCAATTTCCATCCCGGGTTTATATGAAGAAAGATTAGCGGGAAATTTAAAGTGGTGGAGTGAATATGTAAGCAAATATGGCTTCCATCAACAGAAAAAAGAAGATAGCGATACTGTTGATGCTTGAAACAACTGTGTTATCACTATTAATTATTTCTCAAATTTTTTGAAAATTTCAGTATTCCATCATTTCTGACCAATTTAAATATTATTCATTAAAATCTTCCACACGCTTGAAACAGGATTAAAAGTTAATCTTAGATTATTCTCAATTATAATTTTAGTGAAACCTGGTGTTTTCAGCATGTTTCATGGTTTTATTGTCTTTATATTACAAATACACTATGATACAAAAACAAATATGTCCATTGATAGGCAGTAATAGTGATAATTATTTGCTCCTCTAAGGTTACATAAACTTTTTCCGTACTTTGCCACCAGGTTTTTCTGTTTACATGGACAAATATTCATCCCGTGTGACCGGGATCCCGGCTCACTTGCCCGGGATCTCGGTTGACCGAGTTTCCCGTTGTAACCGGGACGAGATGAATATGCACGATATAAACACGATTTCAATTTTCAGCGTTCTTCCGCAAATATCCGAGATCTCGGTCATGCGGGATATCTCGGTGGACCGAGTTTCCCGGTCTCATATAAAATGGCCCTAACTAAATGTCCCAAATGGTCAATTGCAACGTCACAGATTTAAACTTCGTACCTAAACTCTCTAAGTACTTGGAAGTCATCTAAATGACGTTTCAGGCCAAAATTGGTATTTTTTTTCGACAAAATTTGGCACAGATAACAAAAAAAGTATGCTGAACATGATGGTGACATCAAAATTTTGATTTTTTGTCACCTAAATGCCGTTTAAGACCATAAACGTTTCAATCGCACGACTTTTAACCATGGATGATAGGCTGTATTTCTGTTAGCTGAAATTGTAGAATTGGGTCGCATTGTGGATGTTTCATAGTTGTGCATTTTTAATAGCGAGATAGTTTATGCAGCGCCTGCATCTTGTTAAATCTATAATAAACTCATTATTTATTTTGTTGTTTATTTCCAAAATAGTCCTAATATCGAAGTTTATGTTGTTCAACATCCAACAAACATCCAACATTTTATTGTAGTTTTAAAAATTCTCGACGCGTATTTTTTTTTTAATTTTCCCATTTAATTTTTGCGTACCCACAATCACCAAAGGCAGTCATTCCTGAGATCTAAAAGTCTGTGTCTTTCAAGGCGCAAATAGGAATAGAGCCAAACACAGAGAAGGTTATTGTCAACGAAATTTCATATGCAAGCACCCGTCGCATGAGAATCACTCGAGACAGAAGCACGTGTTGGTGTGTGAAGAGCACAAGCACATGCCAGAAAACCAATAAATCTTTGACAATTACATTGGTGTATTACACGTAAATATCCAGTGGAGATACCATCGTACTCGAGAGATATCAAGCTATCACATCATGTTGAAGCAGCTGAAGACTTTACCTATAAATCAAAGTTGATCAGTAAAAATGAAAACAAGGCAATCTACATGCTTCAAACAATCGAAATCGACAACAATCAGTACTCGATGTTCTACGATACAGGATGTGTTGATTTTTTTTGTTAAAATAAATGAAACCTCTTGATAAGGCTTTTCAATAAACGCTAGATCCGCAATTTGAAATTTGTAAAGAATATGTAAATTAAAAAATCAGGACAAAAATGTCGGTTTCTATCAAGACTAATCTCTATAATAATATTTTGTCTGATGGGAAAAAAGTTGAAAAAATGGGGAGAGAAAGATGTGTGTGTGTGTTTCTAAACGAAGACACTTTCGTGGCCATGCGCTTTGTTTTTGTTTGATGCAAGCTCTAGTTAAGCTTTAAAAACAAACTGGCAATTTTTGCCGAAATATTGCAAGGGGCAGGTAAACGAGCCAATCGAAAGTCTGCAGCTTGCGTTTTATTTAATCAATGTGTCTAAACTGTTCTCAGGCGACAGTCGCAGGCGCCTTTTGTACGATGTAAGTACGGCGAATATATTTTTGAAAAAGCACCGTTAAATATTGGTTTCTTAGCTTCTGCTTCTTTTCTAATGATTTTAAGCTTTACGGGTTATATTTAATGCATCTTAAACAAACCAATGTTAAGACTTGCTTATCGACTAGTTACACATAAAAAGACCGAAGTCCTCCACAAAGCGTGTAATCATTGCACGTTCTCAATATAATAAAGAGAAATATATTATATTGTTTTGAATTTCATTCTTGTTTCTATTTAGGTACATTTCCTGCTATATGACAAAAAGATTAAGAGTTTTCTAATCTCGAACAGAAATTGATTTCCATTGGGCTTCAATTTTCTAACGCGCGAAACGAACAACTACTGTAAACAAGAGATTGTTTTTAAATTTTCAGGTTATTATTTAAAAAAACAAAAGTGCAGGGAATTTTTTATGTTTATATAGTTGTATATGGAAACTTGTAACCATACCTCTCTATGCGAAATTTTCCTACGAAACCGAATTCATTGAGCAGTTGTGCCTGCACCTATTCGCCCCACCTTTAAGTATCGCCATATATTATGCTATTTTCTTTTTAATTTTTTTTACCGCATTCACGTTTACATTTGAAGAAAATTGAAAAAAAATAAATAAATGAAACTCTTTATGATTTTTCGCTTACTGCCCTCGTAGTAAAAGTATTTTTTGTCAACTTTGAGCATGATTCGCACAACAGTTTGAAAAATTGGCATTGATAAGTGAAAATAGATTAGTCAATGTTGAATCCTTCATTCCGAACAATTTTCTTCACATTAAAACTGTCCAATTCTGCGTTCTCTTCGGCTAGTATAGGGAGTCAGTATACCCAGACTTTTCCAAAAACACGGTCAAACTCTCACAAAAAAAACATACAGAATTTCACTTGTGACGTCACAGCTGTTCATCACACCCCATCTCCGCAAAATCCGCTAACCATCAGCAAAAAATCAACAAAAATCAACAACATGCTCAGCAACACCGACATTGCTATCATGCGCAAGTGGAGTAGGGGAAATTCCCAATAAACCCGTGACGCTCTTGTCGATCGGCTACGGAGTGTGCGGGATACCGTTGCTTTCTACTACAACAAGGCAAAGGAACAAATTTCGGGAGGGACAACGCTTCACGACGAGATTGAACAGGAGGCAAGGGAAGATGGAAATATAACCAGAACATGGCGGTTCAACGACCATTTGAACCAACCTCTGAGGGACACTATTATGCGAAAAATTGAACCCTACATGGAAATGCGCGTTAGGATTGTGTACAGCTTCGGGTGTGATATTTACCAAGGTGGGGGTGGTGTGTCTGAATATCACAAGACCAAGAGCTCCAGGTCACTATCAAGTATAGCGAAATCGAAGCGTTCATTGAAGAATGCGAGATGAAGCGCCTCGATTTGGAGGATGGTGAATTTTGGACCAGGGCCTATTTACCACCTGTTAGGACCACCGAGACCCTAGGTACACAATCCTAACCTATTAGCCTATGAAGGGAAAATCGTTTTTAATCACGTACAGATCAAGGTGATAAGCACGCGTGAACCTCTTCTGGGATGCGGCCCTCTCTCGGATTGGTTGCGAAACCTGAGGTGTATATACGCTATGGATGGTGAAGAGGCCAGAAAGGACAACTTATGCTTTTGGAGGTGCCTTGCTGTAAGAGAGAGGGTTAACGTAAAACGAGGAACAGAGTTTCTAACAAGGCCAGCCCTCACCTTAGCCCGAAAGTACTACGAGGACCCTAAGCTTAAGCGTAAGGACGTGCGCCCCACAAGGCTGGTGGATCTTGAGGGAGTTGCCAAACAATTCAGGATCAACATCAGAGTCTTTGAGCCCAAGACAAACTCTGAAAAAGCACCATGGCGACTCGCCTATGGGCAAAAGCAGTACAAAAAAGGGTTAGATGACCTCAATCTTGGTATGCTGGATGGGCACTGCTTCTATATCATAGATTTGGACAGGATGACCCACCACTGGGAATGCGAGGTATGCGGCTACGTGTTTAACAAAGTCTGCAACCTATCACGGCATAAGAAGAACGAATGCGAGGGCGTCAAGACGACGATTATCTGCGGGGGTGGGAAGGTGAAACGGCTGCCAAGCAAGGCGGAGAATGTCTTTTATGATGAGGGTTTTAGCTACGATACCTCAAAATGGATCGAATACATATCTTTCCAAACTGGAAGACATATCCATCATGCCTTATGTGGGCACGGGGGAGAACGCATTATCCGCGAGGGTAAAAAGGAGTGGAAAGTTGATGGCTACGAGCCTATCACAAAGACCGTCTATGAATACAATGGTTGTAAGTGGCACGGATGCTCCTGCCAATCAGAACCTAATAAATACCGGTATGAGCAAACGATGAAGAAGGAAATGTTGATAAAGGGTTTAGGCTACAACCTCGTCACAGTCTGGGAATGTGAAAAACCACCCAAAATCAAGAGGTACTTTACGAAGGAATTTAGGCCCTACCACCACTATATCGTGTTTGATTTTGAAGCCCTCCTGCACCCTTTGAATTACCAGCAAACCTCTGATTTCACATATCTTTCGAGACATATCCCTGCAAGCGTGGCTATTGCTGATAGCTTGAATAACCACCCGACGTTCAATGAGAACGAGGATCCCAAGGTTTTGGTGAAACAGTTTGTGGAGCAGCTGGAAAGGAGGCATACCCTCATTGTGGAAGAGGTAGAGAGAATGTACCCAAAACCCGATGATTTCGACATGCTCTCCAAGAAGAACCAGGATATATGGAACGAGTGGGTAAACCAAGTAGCTGTAATCGGTTTCAACAGCGGGAAATATGACATCAACCTGATCAAACGGTATTTTGTCGCAGAAATTGCGCAAGGCGATAAGATTAGGGTGGCGAAGAAGGATAACAACTATATGTTCCTCGCGACCCCTAGGTTTAAATTTATCGATATTAAGAATTTCCTTGCTCCTGGCATGAGCTATGACAGTTGGTGCAAGTCCTTGGAATGTAGGCTCCGAAAGCTTGTGTTTCCATACGAGTGGTTAACAACCCACGGCAAGTTGAACCATCTCGGTCCTGTTGCGCACGGGGACTTCTATAGCCGGCTAAGTGGGAAAAACACACTATCCCGCGAAGAGAACGAAAACTTCCGCGCTGAGTTTTACGGGCGAGGCTGCGTCACCATGATGGACTGGCTGCGCGAGTACAATCTAGCCGATGTGGAACCGTTTATCGAAACTGTGGCCAAGACGAGGTCCCAGTATCACAACGATGAGATAGACATTTTGAAGGACGCGGTAAGTATCCCAGGCGTATCTCTCCGCTACGTCTTGAACAAGTCTCTACGGTTGAACCCCAAGTTAGAACTATACGCCCCGGGAGACCCCTGCAGGCATAAGTGTGAGGACTCTTGCTACAAGAAAGGTTGTAAGAGCTGTAAAGAGGTACAAAAAATATGTAAAAAATGTACGAGGAATGAGGCCTACGAGCTCCTGCGAACGGGGATGGTAGGTGGCCCCGCGATTGTCTTCTGTAGGTACCACGAAAGAGACGTGACGGGTATCAGATCTCTCGTATACGAGGAACCCCACAAGTGTAAGACCATTCTAGGTTACGATGCAAACATGTTATATCCAAGTACCTTGATGTAGGATTTTCCTTGTGGAAAGGAACAGCTGACCAAGATGGATACGCCAACATCAGAAAACAATATGGAGCTATTAACGCGAGGTGTGCGAGATGAATCACTCTTCGGCTTTGCGCAGGTTGATATTTCAGTACCTGAAGATCTGCGTGAAAAATTCAGCGAAATGGCTCCACTGTTTGTTGTGAAGGAAGTACCTGACGATCAAATCCCAGAGCACATGCACGAGTACTTGAAAACTACGGGTCGTAAGCGTGTTCCAGGTACGCGTAAGCTTCTAGGGTTGTTAAAAGCTGAAAAAATCCTACTGTATACCCCCTTACTAAAATGGTACCTTAACCAGGGCCTAAAAGTGACTGCTTTTCACCAGTTTCTCGAGTACACTCAAGGTAAGCCATTTGCATGGTTTCCAGAAGAGATTGCTGATGCAAGACGACAAGACGATCACGACCCCGACAAGCGTATTGCGGCAGATACAGCAAAGTTGAAAGGCAACTCGTTCTATGGAAAGATGATTGAGGACTTAGCGAGGCACGCAAATACAACTTTTACAAGAAATGAAAAGGAGGTTGATGCAGCCCTGCGAAGCCCGTACCTCGACGATCTCGAAGAGATCGGCGATGCGTACGAGCTCAGAAGGGGCAAACATAAGTGTAGTGTTGATAGGGCCTATCAGTGTGGTATTGCTGTGTATCAACTTGCCAAACTTCGTATGTTGGAATTTTACTACGATTTCCTGGATAAGTACGTGGATCGTCGGGACTTTGAATTCATCTATGTGGACACTAACAGCGCCTATTTTGCCATCTCTGGGGAAGAGTTACGGGTTGTCGTTCGCCCCGAACTGCTTGACGCTTACGACAAGGATGTGATAAACTGGCTCGTCACCGATAAATACTCGGGTCGCGAGGGAGGCATATTCAAACCAGAATTCATCGGGTTTCGGATGGTTGCCCTGACGGCCAAGTGCTACTTTGTGGAGGGTAAAAAGGGTACGAAATATTCTTGTAAGGGCATGTCGAAGAGGCAAAATGCCGTGACTTGGTCTAGGTACATGAGTGCGCTAAAGGGTGGTCTAGACCTAGCCAAAACGTAGGTTTTCGGGTGCACAACCAGGGTATGATTACGTATGAACAAAACAAGCTCGGTTTCTCTGCGTTTTACGACAAAAGAGTTGTACATGCTGATGGGATACATACCTCCCCTCTTGAGGTTTTAAGCTAAGGTCATCTTTTCATTCTCCGGGTAGAGTGTAGCGCGGTTAATCAAACACACTTCGAATAAATGGAAGCGTGTTTGTATATAGCTGTAATACTACCCTATGCCCTGATCGCTTTTTGTTTTTTTTCGTTACAAAAGGCTATTAATAAAGATGTCAGAGATTGCACAAATGTTTGACTCCACATAAACCTTTGAACATGTCGAAAAACCCACCGATAAACGACAAACTTTAAAGGAAGCCCTGCGCAAGGGCAAAGGGCATCTCTTGCCGAAATGTACAGAAGGCTTTGTTGACAAGGCTCCTGATGAAGCTATCGAAAAGGTACATCCGAGTACGTTCAATGGGACCTCAACGAAAAGGGAGAAAAGACGGCCAAGGCACTATGTACTCACGTGGTCAACCTGCACGCAAATATGATTGGAAATTTCGTGGACATTGATAGCGTTGAGGATCTCCGGCAAGACATTGAAGAGGACCCCATCATCAGAGACGCCATGGCAGACCTCGGGATTCTCGTGTACTGTACAATTGGCAGGTGTTTGGCGCCCATCTTGGTTTTGGGACACACAGCGCGGCATATGTCCAAAAAACAGGAGGAGCAGGAAGATACCAACGAATGAGGCATCCAGAAGAATCTTCGGTCATTTAAATAAATGACTGAAGAACAGAGACAAGAAGAGAAAGTCATCACAAGACCAGTAAAGCATCCGGGAAGAGTTGCGCAGGGTCACAAGTTGGCGGGACTGATGAAGAAGAAGAAGGAAGAAATGAAACAACAAGTAGGTACTGTAGAACCTACAGTCAAAACCTCTTCTGGGACCAATTCCGTAAAGTCAGTCTACATCTACGGTGTGGGTACGCTTGCCGTACTCGCGATAGGAGTAGGGGTCTGGTATAAATTTGGAGGCAAAAATGGTGGAGAACCTCACAAGCCCGCCCCCGAACCTCAACAGTGCTAAGCTCAGCCTCAAATTGATATTTTTAAAATGCATTAATATAAATGACAAGCAACAAAGTAACTCCCAAAGAGAAGGAAATTTTAGATATGGTGTATGAGACTGTAGTCGATCTCAGTTTTACCTTTGCCTATGCCCTAGCAGGTAAGAAATTCCTAGGAATCACGAGTCCGTCTGCCAAAATGGATACAAGTGACGCGTTAAAAATGACGGTCATTTTTACAGCAGGCAGAGCTAGTCGCGAGATGGCTGTCTCCAAGGGTTGGATCCCAGCAAGTATCGTACCGAAACAATAAATGATAGATATAGCCAGAATTGATAAGGAAATTAAAAAAGTCCAACAGGACGAAAATTACCTGCGCCTCTATACCTTGTTTTCCCACGACCTTGTACCCCGGTGCATTAAACTGTTAAAAACACCCATCAAGATGCCCTTTTTTAACCGTGAGCCCTGCCCTGTCTCTCAGGAGAAGGCGCGCCTCGTCGAGAAATATCGTAAGGTACTCCGGTACCTGGAGGGTAAGCTATCGTTTGACCCCCTTCCCCTTGTCTACAAGACCATAGACTGCCCTGCCTGTAATGGGCATCTTGTCAACAACCGTCACGGCGCGTGGATTTGTTCCAGCTGTTTTTCCACTATCCCTAAAATACAGAAAAAAACAGGGCGTTTAATAAAATAATGCTAGACGTTGTCAAGGAACCACACACCTGCATTTTTACAGCCCCGAAAAGTTGTGGCAAGACGCAACGTGTCCTGGACCTACTTGAGAACGAGTATAAAAAACACTACCACAACATCGTCGTGTTGTGTCCGACCCTACAATGGAACACCACCTACCTCGAGAGGACCTCACTTTGGAAGGATGACTATGTGTTTCTGATCAACCCCAAGGATAAGCTTTTCGAATGGGTTCAACAATTGTCATCGTTGCTAGCAGGTGAAGAGACGTTGTTTGTCGTCGACGACTGTATTGCTGACGAGAGCCTCGACAAGCGGAGACAACCGCTGCTTGAGCTTGCTAATTCAGGTAGGCATCGCAAGCATAGTTTGTGTTTACTAACCCAATCGTATACTGCTTTACCCAAAAATTTGAGAAGACAGAAGAAACAGCTCTTCGTCTTCTATCCGCATGAAAGGTCCGATATGAGGCTAATCGACGAAGAGACGAATTTGATTTCTGATTGGGGCGAAATCAAGGTTGAGTTGAAAAAATCAAAGCACGCGTGCCTGTACGTGAGGCTGGAACATTCTAGAAGCTATAAAATACTCGAGTGAACATACAATAGTAGACGCTTTCACTGGTCTCCAAGGGGTGGACAGATCTGTCCACCTACATTCAGGCGCTAAATTTTACTACTCTTGTGGGTAGTAAAATTACCACTTAGGGGTGAAAACCTCTGGCTAAACATGTGTATATTAGAAATGTCGCAAATTTCTCTGTTCAACACAATACCAGCCGGAGTCATCGAGACTCTATTTGACAAACAAAATCAGCCTCATTTTAAACGTGCCGATCTGGGGAGGTTTTTAGGGATTGTTGATGTAGCGCGCAATTTTCAATATTTGGCCGAGGTAGCTACGACAAGGCAAGAAATTATAGGAAAAAGGGGTGGGGGTGCCACCCTGCCCCTTGGAAAAACGAAAAATCCGCATGACGTCTTCGTCGCATTAGATGGTGCCTTGGAAATTGCTGCCAAATAAAAAAAGCCCAAGACGGCACAGCTTACCAGATGGCTTGCGAAAAAAGGCGTCGAAAAATTGCAGGATGAACTTAAGGAGCAGCGTCAAACCCTCGAGGAGAGGGATATGGCCCTAGCGCATCTCGGAAATGATCTAGACGATAGAGATAAGCAACTTGTGGTGCTGGGGGATGAACTCGAGGACAGGGATGAACAACTTGCAATGCTCCAGGACGATCTCGAAGTACAGACCCAGCAAAACGCGAGGCTTCAAGAACGTGCCGTGCCTTACCTTGAAGATCCTGGAAAGGATAACGGCATGGTTGTGATCCAGAAGAACAACAACGATCCCTTTCCATACCTGGCCATATGTGGTCAACAGGGGTACGTGGCGCAAAAGATTCGAAACAAACTTGTTGATTACCCCGACGGTGAGATTGTGGTGCTAGCAGAGACTCCGAATGCTATCGTACACTACAACTGGCTTCGAGAGCGTGGATGTATTGAAGTCAACCCGGAGCGTGTTAGACATTTTAGGCTTGGTGAACACTACACGCATCAACGTCTCTTGGAGCTTGCGGAATGAGAGCTTTTTTTGTGGTCTTGATAAGCCACAAAAAATATCCAATTTACCACCCCTTGAGATACTCCGGCGGTACCTGAACATCTTCAGGGATCAGCATCAACTCTTCCGACACGAAGCTTCTTTCGGGCCCGTCTTTTAAATAGTATAAAAAACGACTACCCGCTACGATACGATCCAGCCTGTACGTTTTCTTACTCCAAAAAGCATCAGTTGCGCGTCTTTTCGCGTCACCATGTTCTTCCCCTGGTTGTAGTAGATAGAGATATAACCCGTCCTCAGGCAAGGGCTTCTCTTCAGGATAGTGTTGCCCCCTCGCGAGTGGTACCTCTTCGAGTTTAATCGCTCTACTAGGTTTCATCTCAATCATGGCAGTGTTGCTATTGTTGAGACTTTTCACAATAGTGTACAAGTGCCTGACCCATGTACTACTAGTCTCCTCAGAGACCAACTCTTGCGCATCTTGAGGTTTAAAGAGTCTCTCAGCGAGTACCTTATTGTACGATTCTACAAAGGCCGTAAACGTATGGTGGTACTTGGTAGTGGCCCTCCTAATTTCCACACCTTTATCCTCCAGTAACCTCGTGACATCTGACTTGAATTCAGAGCCATTGTCACATTGGATAGTGAAGGGGTCCTGCCCTATAAATGTCCTTGATCATGCTCGCGACTTCGCTGGCTTTTTTCGTGCGTAGATGCCTCGCTACCTTATACCTCGAGGCCACGTCAATACCCGTGAGAATGTATTTGTAGGTGCTACCGTACAGTTTGTCATGGCGCATGTACAAGATGTCAAATTGATGCATCTCGTTGGGTCTCGTAATGGTAAAATAAGGATAATCGATACGTCTCGGACCTCGGATGTGCCAATGCCATAAGAGTTGCCTAGAAAGCCAGTGAGTGGCCAGCTTTTTGGATAGACCACTCTGCTTGGCGAGCAATTTGATAGCTTTTCGTCCGGTCCAGAGATGTTCCGGGGTATAGTAAATTTGGCTTAATTTTCCCGCCTTCTTCTCGGTAACGATATGTGGTGCTTTTGACATGTTGTTTATTACATATCAAAAACATTCTACAGGTACTTATAGGCAACAAACCCCAGAAGAGTCAGGGAGCCAAGAACGAAGGTCAATTCCCCAGACTGTTGATGTTTGAAAGGTACGTAAAAATCCGACAAATTTGGGACTTTACCTGTACATATCGTCTTCGAGCTCTCTCAAACTCTTCCCGGCCTGTATTTGCATTTCTTTTAGCTTATTAAACCAATCGATTTTTCTCTGTCGGTCTTTTACCCATTGCGCTTGGGTTGATTGCAATTTTTCGATAGCTTCATCATGCCTCTTGCGCTCTGCCTCGCCATGCCCCGAAAGCTTGCTAAACAGAAAGTTTGATCCGCTGAATGCTAATGCGTTAATTGCGGCACCTGCAACAAGAACACCGATAGTTGCCATTTATTTCAATACTCCACGCTATGAAAACGGCCATCTAGAAGGTTCAGCTGTGCATCTTGGAGTAGGTACACATAGCAACGGATATTCCCGGTTCCTTCGGCTTTTTTTGTCATGTGGAGGGTGATGCCGTCTGACAATTTCTGTAGGGTCTTCCGGAACCATGCAGACTAGGGTCGGGCGAGGTCCTGAAATCGATAAACAACGCGTACCTTTCTGTTAGAAATTGCCCAACAGTCACACTGGAATCGCGGCTGCCGAAGAGGTTCACGATCTGTTCGAGATGGTGCTTGGGTAACATAGCGTGCGAATACAACTCATTGGGCTCACCCTCAACAAAAATAGAAACCTTCTCAATTTTGGGGTTGTAAAAGACCTCGTTAGCACCAGAATACGCCTCCACTTTTGTAGGGTCTATGAACAATAACAAGACCCCCTTTAGACTTTTAGCAGGAGTGTCAAGCTGTAAATTATAGCTGGTGTCCTCCTTCTTGAGGGTCACCACTTTACTTCTCAGTATCCGTTCGTAGGGTAAAGCGAGACGACTATACCGTGACATCATAGCACTCGCGAGACCCTCGTGATTTACCTTGTCAAATTCCAAGGCTATATTGGTTATCTTGTATGTGGCGTCGGCCGGTTTGGCCGCTACCTCCGCCCTTGATAACGTCGCCGTACGACGCGAAATGTATGACAAACTGGAGCCTATCATACAGGACAGGCTGGTAGAAGGATAGGTCGTTCATCAGTTCGAACATTTTCCCTAAGGGAATATTGAACGTTTTGCCGTACGCGGCAACAATAGCCTTTTCCTCATTCGTACTGGTATAGTCAGTAGCCTTCACCTGCAGAGCTCGAATGGTGCCATCATTAGGGTTCAACCCTTGTAAAATGAGGTTATTCTCCCGATCGAATTTTGGCAACCAGAGGTCTCTGTAGACCGCCAGCATGTTGTAGTCGCTGATATTTTGAACCTCGTTACCGTTCAAGGTGATGCGTAGGTCTCTCACTAAGGCTTTACCAAGGTTTTTTTTTTTAATAAAATGCCAATGAACCCAGTATTTGAACACGATTTCACGCCAGAGGAGGACCTTCCAGATGACAGACCTGAAGATATTCCGGCAACGACAAGGCCTCCGGCAACGCCAACCCGAGGAGAACAACAGGGTGTTCCGGGAGACACCCTGTCAAGTCTGAGGGTAGATGCATTAAAGAGCAAGGTCAAGAGTCTGTACGAACATCTTAGGGAGGAGCTGGGGCCTCTTAATGATATACCTTACGATGAGTTTGAACTGAACGGTAAGAATCTTTTTTTCAACGGTGAGGATATTACAGAAGCTATTATGAGGAAGGATGGTAGGGGTTTCCTATCCCCGAAGACCATTACAAGAAATTTGAAGGCAGAGACCGTGCGAGCCCTGGGTTTACCTGACTATAGCACTACACCCAACAAAGGCAGCAAAGCGGCAGTCCAGAATCTCATGCAAAAGGTTGATCCTGTTATAGAGAAGATTGAGAATAAGGGGGATGATATTGAAATGGATGATCTGGATCAGGTCGAGAAGGTTGTGGATGCCACGGAGAGGTTTATCGAAGATACTTCGTTTGGTGGTGGTGATGATGAAGGTATCACTGAACGCGCGAGAAGGGGGCTTAACCTCGAACTTCAGACATTAAGAGGTAATTTAAAGAACTTAAAAAGTAAGATAATCCTATACGACAGCGAGATCGGTAAGGCGGAGGCCAAGGTGAAAAGGCTTGAGACGAAGAAAGCTGAACCTGGAGTATCCGAGGAACAGCAAAATATCTGGAACGAAGATATTGTAAAGGTTAAGGAGAAGATAGAAAATCTGCAGGATCAAAAAAAGGCCGCACAAGAAGCTCACGGACTGTTATCCTCTGACATATACCCCCAGCTGAAGGTTATTAAGGAAACTTTGATGAAAATCGCCGGAGATGATACGTCCCTATTTGAAAAACTTAAAATCCTCTTCAAAGAGCAGGGTCTGACTATAGCGAGTATCGTCCCGGCTGTTGGTCTACTGATTTCCACCGTCGTACTCGCAGTTACAGGGGGAAGCGCTGGACGTGCAGGAGGAAGTGCCGCAGGAAAGGGTTTTGTAGAAAAGCAGCTGGAAAGATTGGGAAAATTCCTGAAATACTTGGCAGGTAAAGCAGGTGCTGCACTACCTGGTATTATTGGTACGGTCGTCTTGTTCTTTCTTAGGGTAGCAGCAAAAATTGTCGAATATGCAGCCAAACATCTGTATATGGCAATCGCGGCTGCCATTGCTTTTGTTGTGGCCTATGTTGGAAAGAGAAAAGTCTAATGTGTTTCATCAAACATATTAGACCTATTTAAGCCAGATATAGCCAATGATGAGCCCTACTCCGGTGGTAATCAACACTGCCTTGGTATCCTCATATTGTTCACCCTGTAGGGCTTCCCTCTGTTGAGGGGGTGGTTTGATAGTATGCTTAGGGGGTGATTTGATAGGGTGCCTAGGGGGTGATTTGCTAGTATGATTAGGAGGTGCCGCATGTTTGATGGGCTTCACAATAGGCTTCACAATAGGCTTGTTATTCACATCAACCTGGACCCCAACATTGACATTGGCAGGGGCGATCGGGATGTTGTTGTTATAACCCTCGATTTTACCTATACGCAGGGTCATGTCTGAGGGTAACATGTACACGCTGGGGATGACGGGGAAATTAACCGGAGTTTTGGCATATTGCAGCACTTTTTGGAATGCTGTTATGTCCTTCCGTATATTCTCTTCACGCCGCACCATACTTTCAAAATTTTGCAACAGAATTTCCCTAGCCGTATAGTTGTCCGCACCAGAACCCCGCCTGCGATCCAAGCAACAAGAGCACGTAGGCGAGCACACTTTCACTTAGCTTGATAAGGCCTTCCGACGTCAGACCCTGGCTTGTTGGTATGATAAACTTTGCGTAATCCCCATCAACTTGAGGACACCACGAACCGTTGGTGAGTGATGCACCTACATCCTTAAATTTGTACAGACTGTTGGGCTCGGCACCATATTCGCGACACACTTGTGCATATCCAGATGTTGAGTAGGGATTTTTGTACTGACTAAAACCATCGTCATAGGGCATGGGTACCCTCATTCTTGCCAGGATATGACCCATGTGGTAGTATACGTGAAATTTGAAGATGGAGTTGACAAGTGGTACGGAGCCCGTCATATGTTTGGCGGAGATACAGATACTAAAGCCGTGGTTGCGCAATGGGTTGCGAAGTTAACCTGAATATTCCAGTAGTCCAAGGCTTGTCCCGCCCATCCCACTAGGACAGGATCATTAAGGTAGGTTGTTGGAATTTTGATGGGGTATTTGGTAAACTCAGGAAAGACCACAGAAATGTGTGATTCTGTAGACACGTACAGGTCCTGGTGTTCCAGGTTTGTTATACCAAAGGACCATTCTTCCCTGTTTGACTTGTACTTTGCCTTGGGGTTGCACGAATACATGTTCATCCTTTTCTTAAAGAAAAGGATAAAGCAACTGTACATTACCGATATTGAAAAACCCACGATGTTTGAGGATTACCTAGGTCAGGATACGAGAATTGCCTTAAAGTCCATCAGTATTCGACCTACATGGCTCAACATATACACCGACAACGATTTTACCATCCATAAAACAGGGTCTGATCAGAGGGTCATCCGAATTGAAATCATGAATGGATTGTACAAAATCGAGGATTTGGCGACTATCGTCAACAGTCAGGCACAGGACAAGATCAAGCTGTTTGTCCTGAAAAATGGACTCTGCAGGCTCCGTGTCAATGACGGGTACACGGTGGTGATTAACACACAACTTCAAGAGCTCTTGGGCCTACCTGCTCCAGCCGGTGGTAAGTATTACACAAAGGGAGACTATGATTCCTTTTACAAGACTGATGTTTACATTCGGTTACGACTTGTTTGCCCTCAGTTGGACGAGGACGACTGCCTACTTAACGGAAAAAAGTCTAAAATTCTCGCTTTGCTCCCCACCAAAGAGTTGAATGCCTGGGGGGACATGCTTACATGGAGTTTTGACACCCCAATTTACCTTCCCTTGAAGGGTTCTACAGATCGCCTCGAGTTTATGCTGACGGACGAACACCACCACGACAAGAATGTTTCCTTCCTGGGAATTACGATGTGTTTGCTCATAGAATAAATGGATGTAGCCAAATTGTACCCAGATTTATCAAGTGCTCCCGAGGAAGATACTATGCACGAAAGCCAGAATTATAGACTTGACAAGATTGGAGAGATTGAAAAGTATATGAGAGGTGAAATTAAGGAACGGGATAAACTAGCAAAGAAATTCAAGATGCATGGAACCTGGGTACGCTATTGTGACCATGGACTGCTGGGTATTACCATAGTAACGTCGGGTGTTGGAATCGGAGCCTTAGCCTCGGGTCTTGGTGCTCCACTGTGTATAGCGATGGGGGGTATCACTATTGCAGTAGGCGTTGGGCAAGCTGGTCTGCGGAACGCTTCAAAGAGGCTTGGTGTGAAATCGAAGAAGCACGAAAATATCAGGCTCTTAGCAGAGTCCAAATTGAACTCTATAATCGATTTAATCTCAAAAGCCATCGAGAACGGGGTTATCAGCGACTACGAGTTTAGCCTCATTATGCAGGAGAAGCAACGGTATATGGTATTGAAGGAACAGCTTAGGCCACGATTTAAAAAAAATTGTCGACTCCATCAATGAACGAGAACGCGCCCAGTTAGTTGCGAAGGGTCGACAAGAGGGCCGTGATGATGTTTTAAAAAAACTTCAATCTGTACAGTATGCAAGCAGTACCTAGAGTGTCCACCTGCTTACAGGCGTTAGTATGTTTTGTAACCCTACAAGGGTTATAAAACATTTAATCCTCACTCAGCAGCCATTCAACTTTAAAGTCTTTGTATCTACATTCCACAACCTGCACCTCTGGGTAGTAGTTTTTGCCCTGCATATACACGGAAGCTATAGCCAGGATGGCACTGACTTGGCAGGGTTCATCATAGGGTACTCGCGTACCATGAAATTTGGTTGTTATCGCGTCCTTGTAGTATTTTAGTTTCGCGTTGACGTAGCGATCTTTTTTGACTGGCTCCGTCGTCAATTTTTGAGATATCAACTCTTCGATTTTGTTCCAAATTTGACGATATTTTTCGATCCAATCAGGGTACTCTTCAAAATCAAGACTCATCGCTGGTACAGCACTGGCATTGTACCGGCTAACTCCATGCGGGGACCAGATTTTAGGCGTCTTTACCCTCAGGGCTACTACGAGGTCTCGCGTATGATACCCCACTATATACCGTTGATCCTTGCCTTTGTTGGAAGTAATGGGGTCTGACACTGTCAGATAGTCCACATTGATATCGCTGATGTTGGTAAAAGTACACGCAAAGTTGTAGAATTCTCGAGGTTTGACAATTTCGTTCTCGAATTTTAGCATCCTTTATTGAATTTTAAACAACGTCCGGGGATTGCTTCTATCGTTCCTCACACATGCGCAACTACCCCCGTTATAAGTGATGTACTCTTGGTAGCAGTACCAACACAGCATTTTAGCCTTATCATCAGCCTTCGCCCGCAGCTACACCTATCGTATTCATCGAGTATACATTTACATTCAGTACATTCCTCTTTCATTTATCTTATTGCCCTGAAGGGTCTATGAGATAACTTACCTAGGAGCTCCACAACTTTTCATCCTCTGGCCCTACCCGATGCCAGGAATTCCTTTTGCGTCAACTCGCCCCCAAATCTGACGAGGCGTCTCCAGTCTGGGGCGGGTGAGCCTTTGTAGCGCCTTTTCAACAACCACAGCGACATGCCGTACGCGCTGTTATACACCTTTCGCTCCTCAACGTAAGCCAAGCAGCACGCATTTCCACAAAAGTAGCCCTCGTACACATACTCACCGCTGTGTTCGATCCTATGAGCAGCCATGTTTTCTTTGACATGAAAAAAGCCAGATTTCGTCGTAAGTTTTGTACTCACCTGTGGGGGGTTGTATCTCATGGGGCACCTGACACCTTTTTTATCGCACAGTTCTACAGAGCACCGGTAACAGAGTACCATTTTAGTATACAGTAACCAAGTCCGAAGATTGCTGGGCCTATCGGGAATTTCCCCTACTCCACTTGCGCATGATAGCACTGTCGGTGTTGCTGAGCATGTTGTTGATTTTTGTTGATTTTTTGCTGATGGTTAGCGGATTTGGCGGAGATGGGGTGTGATGAACAGCTGTGACGTCACAAGTCAAGTTCTGTATGTTTTTTTTGTGAGAGTTTGACCGTGTTTTTGGAAATGTCTGGGTATACTGACTCCATATACTAGCTTCTTCTTTGTATGCTTGCGGCATAGGCGATGATGTTGCATATCGGACGAACTTTTTTTCCTCGCTGCATCAAGCCTTTATAGTAGTAGCATATTTCGTTGTTCCTTAAAATTAGTATGCATGTGTTACAGAAGGAATGTAACCACAGCACGTAATACCCGGTGAATATCATAACTTTTAGCGTATTTAAGTCCATATCTTTGTCCCAAAAGAATGTGATGTAAAACCGTAGTATGATATATACGCTGTACGATATGCAATCTGAAGTGAGAAGAAATATAACAGTGTAGGTAACTCGTGTGTGTTTTGTTCCAAATGACGCACTAGCAATCCCAGATCGTACTTTCGCTTGTGTCTGCTTTACAAAGAACACTAAATGAACGTACATTATCACGGAAGTCCAAATAATGACTGTGCCAACAGAGATAATAAAATAAAAGGAGTATCCATCAGAATAAAAAGATGGTTTTATCCTGGTTAAGAGATATCTACTATCTTCTGCCACCAAAAGTGTCATTGACAGAATAAAAATGGCGATACAGCTCCTTGATAGACGTAAAGCACTATTGCGTACGATACCGAAGTACCTGTGGCAAGCAAGAACAACTGTTGTTGCAGCAGTTACATTGGGTGGCATAGAGCATATAAACAACGCCACGACACACAAGCAAGGCGGTAGATGGTGCATCACGAGAACAAGTGGCAATGTGACACATCCTAAGCATAAATTTGCAATTGACAGCATCATGAACAACTTTGTTGAGGTGGTTTTCTTCTTTTTTGCTTTCCACAAACCGTATAAAAAGATGACGTTAAAAATTGAAATATTCATCATGACAAACACACTCAGCACAATCTGAATGACATATCCTTTGCCAGTGAGTTGCCAAATCCTTGATGTGAATTGACAGTTGTATTGTATTGTTGAGAAATTCATCGCGACAAGAAATTTGGGTTTTTTATCCGTCAGTTATTGAACACAGTGCAGAATGTTTTTGCTGCTATTTTCAGAATTCTCTTCTTAATAATGCTTTTTAGTTTCTATATTTACCCTATCGTTAAATCTATATTATCTATTTCCTCTTTATATGCTTTCTAATATGTTTTTCAGTGAAAATTCGCCAAACAATGTGTTTGATTCTAAATTTGAATAATAACATATTTTTTGGTTATAATATAGTAAAAATATAAAATAAAAAGCAGATTGGTTTAAGAGCAGTAATTGAGATTCGCATTTCTGAAAACGATTAAAACTTAAAAGCGAATTTCCAATCTACTTAAAAAAAGGTACGGACTTTCCCAGCCGTAAATTTTCTTTTGTAACGGAAAACAAATAAGTTAGTGCATACGATACCAAAAAAAATAATAATAAAAAAATAAATAATAATGATAGAAATAAAAAAAACTAAAAACAAAAAAAGCTCTCCAAAAATTTCAGCCGTTTTAATTCCACACAGAAAAAGCATGAATTTAATCAATAAAAGTACATAAAATTGCTAAAGGAAGGTTTTATGTAGCTTAGACTAATCCCAAATCTCACGAAAAGGTTGCTTGTGTTAATAACAGGTTATGTATGTTAATAAAACTTTGACTACCTAATTATTTCCTTTTGTTTATTTTTATTTTTTTCTTCTTTTCTCTGAAATGATGACAAATTATATGTATAATTATGTTATAATTATGTTGCTTGTAAATTTAGCTATTGTTTCTTGTACCACAATATCGCAAGCTTTATGTAAAATATTAGAGTAGTTATAATTCAATCGCGGTAAACGCGAGTGTTCAAAACTTGTTCCGTTCATGTCTTTGAAAAATTCTTGACAAAAAATGTCTTTTTAATAATGACTTTTGTTACAAAGTTTGTCGACTCTTCTGGTTGGTGGTTTTTAAACGTTATTTCTTGTAATCCTACAAAAAATAGGAATACAGTAATTCTGTTAATACACTACTAGCTTTGCATGTTATACGTATTGACTAGCTTTTTTACGAGCAATAGAAAATGAGCTTAGTCTAGTTAACCATAGCTAAACTAAGCTAATAGTTCTTCAACCTATCCTTCTGACATGGCCTGGTGACAAAGAGAAAGTAATTTTCGCATAATTTTGATGTTTTTTGGACTTATTTATCTCCGTATATTTCTACATACAATTTCTACATAAAACGTTGCTTTACTACAACCAAAGAATGCGCTTTTGAAATTTCAAAATCGAGCGAAATGTTGACTTCTTTTGAGACAGTGATCTTGCATAAAAGTCCCTGTAATTTTTGCATCGTTTCCGGCTAGCCGGCACTCTCATGTTAACAACAAACCATAAACTATAATGACCATCAATCTGGAACGGAACAGGAATAATTTACGGCAAGTTAGGTCAAAATCTCTTTTTTGTAACTGCTGGATAACCACACAATAGCAATATTTGTATTTGATTGATGAATCAGTTACAAATTTTGATCAACTTTTGAGCTTCAACAAAACAAAGGAACATCTTCTAAGGATACAGATCAATAAACCCTGTGTTCCGATCAGAAATTTTGGGCATCCGACCTAAAACATGTGAATCAAGCGAAGCTCTTTTCAACTCTAATACGACAATACTAAAAGCATAATTAAAATTAACATTCCTTTCCAAGATTTGGAATATAAATATATCATAGAACTCCCCTGGACACGATAAAACCAACAACACAGCCAGTGATAATACACGCTTTTTTTTATAAGACTATGCTTTATCAGAATATCAGGTTATGATATCAAATGAAAAGTAATAGGTCTATTGTTTAAAACAAGCGGAGATGGTGTAGTGGTAGCACATCCGACTTGTAATCATAAGGTTTCAGGTTCGAGTCCCCACTTCTGCACACTTTAAATGCAGTGTTGTCAGCCCATTTGGTGCCATCTACTGACCGCTAACCAGCTGGTGTAGCAGGCAAGCAAGTTAGAGCAATGCTATACGTATCTCTGGCGGTAATGTAAAATAGTTACAGTCGGAGGTAAGGAATCCCCAAGGACGTTAAAACTTCCCGTTACTTACTTACTTACAATAGAGAAATAAGAATAATGCCACTTCCAGGACAACTTTTCCAGGACAACTTTTCGAGGACAACAAAATCCTGGTATTCTTATAAAAAAGAGTGTAGTTGTAAGTAATACAAATAAAAGATGTTTAGACGCGAACTATATATTTTTATTTTTATTTATTTTTATTTTTTATTTTATTCTCTATTAAAAGTCGAACTACATACATAAAATAGCAAAATAAGCTAATTAACATCAACTGACTAAAAGTGAAAGTAATAAGATGAAATATTAAAAAAAGTCTTGTTGAAAACTAAATGTAACCTAGTTCTACAACATACCTCTTACAAATTTGACATTGGCATGCAAAAAAGCACTCGGAAATTGCATTTCATTGGGTTGTTAGATAAAATGTTTTGATAAACTTCTTTCGTCATCGATCGGTTACAGATGCAGAATCCTTAACTAAATATCTTCTTGTAAACACTTTTTTATCTTTAACGCAGTGTTTATTAATCTATCACCCCCAATATTAACCATAATTGTCACCACAGATCCATTCGGTTGGACGGATTTCTGGTCACGGTTTTGTTGTAGTTGATCTCCATCGCAGATCATTAATATGCTATTAGCTCCAACAGCACCTCCTAGAAAATAAATTTTGCTCTGTCAGAACAAATTTGTACTTTTTAAGCAAACACAGTCAAACTTGACTACATACCGGCTAGCTGCAAAAGCAAAGAGGCAGTGAGCAAAGAGTACATTCAAAAGTGCAGTATGTTTCTCAGAAAATATTTCCCACCACACTTCAGTGCGAAGGTGGTAGAAAATTTAATAACAGGTAAGATTCAGTTATTTTAAAAATATCAGAATGTCATCCCCTTACAACGAGTTCCGAGTTAGAAAGTACAGACGTTGTATTTTCTTACTTGCTACTAAGGACGTGTTTATATAAGCTGACCCAAACTAGGCTAACTCGGTTAGCTGATATCTCGGCTACTTTATTAAAAACCTGTACTAAAAATAAAACGCGTTTAGATTAGAAGCAAGCCATGTCGAGAAATTTGCTGGATCTTGGCAAGGTAGGATTTTACCGAACCAGCCCGCAGAAGCGAGATGATTTTTTATGCCCACGTAATAAGTTTCTTTGTTATGAAAATCATTTCTTTTGTTGTGCATTGCTTAATGTTTTCGTTGTTCAAAACCAGCCAACGTAACCGAGATAATTTTTTGCAAATAAACACAAGCTAAAAAACTGTTATATTTCTAAAACTAATAAAAAATACCGGCACTGGCCGATGAAACATAAACATAACACGTCCTTTCTGAAGTACAGAATATGAAAACACAATGTTCTAAAAGTCTCAACAGCTCAGAATATATTTCTATAAGTCTTCATAATCAGTTGATTCTTTGCAGCGTATTGGCCGACAGTATCTGGATTTAGAAGTCAACTCAATGTCCTCAACAGCCTCATCAATTCTGCTATGTGCTTTATCGATCGCGTACGGAATGGTGCCGTCACTATTATATCCATCACCGACTTTTAAGTCAAAACTACTGTCAACTTTCTCCAATTTTTAAAAGCAACATATTCGTCCACTGAAATATCTAAAGTTGGTGGTGTCCACAAATTATTTTTGTCAGCTATTGTAATAAATCAAGTTTGTTTTCATATATCGTTCGCGCGTCGTTACGCTACTCGCAGCGCCATTTTCTATTTCTAAAACTAATAAGAAAGACCGGCACCGGTATCAACAATTCCGTGATTTGTCACAGTTTTATAACTTACCAGTGTGATATATTGCTTGCCTTTGCTTCTCTTTGTTTAACAAAATCCCCCAACCAAGTGCGTAAAATGCTTCTAAATATCTTGGACATTCTTTGACAGTTCTGCCACGAACAGGCTTCCATAGAATAGACATCGTGGAAGGTTTTAAGTAACCTGCAATAAAGAATTAAAAAAAACAGGCTAAAACACAAAACTTAGACTTAACGAGTGTGCACTCGTTAAGTCTAAGTTTTGCACATGGCTTGTAACGAGCCTCCTCCTTCCTTTCAAGCGACCTTCTGAAAAATACATCCCCCAAATTTTAAGCTTTTTCATTTAAAATTTTCATTTAAGAAGTTACATGTTAATTTCATTTGTGATTGATATATGTCAATTTCATTTAAAAGTGAAAAAGGCACGAAAAATAATAATAAAAAAAATAAAATAAAGCTAAACAGCATGTCAATGTATCTGTCATGTTCGTGTCAATAATTAAAGGTAAACGAATGCAAACATTCTTTGTGTTTTGCATCTTTAGCTCTATTCTGAAACTATGAAATATTTAAACATGGGTATTTTGTGATATAGAACAAAGAATTCTGTAAAAGATAATATACTCGTATAGAGCAGGTATTCCGTACAATATCTTAGTGTCAAAATTGCTGATTCTTTCCTTAAATTGAATGATTGAATTAACATTCGGACGCAAAATAAATCAACTTTTGCAGTCATATACAACATGCAAGTCAAGTTGTTCACCTCTGTCAGTATCAGCTGAAATTACCATTGCATTCCCAAACTTCTGCAAGTCTTCTACATTCGATAAAAAGCCACCACCAGATAACTTGTAAGAGTTATCAACGTAAGGCGCATTCTCAAGACGGGCATCTTTACGTACGTAGTTTCTAAAATTGACGAGAAGAATTAAGTAAGTTTAAATATCATCTAGAATATGATTTACTCTTGAAACTTGCCAAACAATAGATTTTCAAGCAGAAAGTTGAATTCCTTTATTGTTAGCTATACATTTAACGCGAATTTGTACGATAAATTTCTTTTTCGATGAAGTTTCGCGCTCCTTATTTTCTAACATATAAATATTGATGTCATTGTTATCAATAATTTTCCATGAGCGGAATTTAAAACGAAGAACTTAACTTCATATTAAATATTTTTTTCACATCAACAATTGGACTAATTTGTACCTGAATTTCATGTTTTTAATGAATTGGAAAAAAAGACACCATTTCATTAGACAAAAAATGCTTATCTATACACGAAACTGCTTTTGTATTAGTTTCATATTAATAAATCGCATTTTCATTTTGTAACATTATTACGCGAAGAGCCGTGAATGCTGCGTTAAGATCATCGTCTTTGACGGGTGATATTGTTATACCAGAGAGAAATTTGTCCCATTGCTGTGGAGATTACAAATTCAACGTAAAAAAATAATGCAGAAAAAAATTAACGCAGATTCTCAATAATTTCACCTTTTAGGTAGAAAACATTCTTACCTAGCACGATGGTAGATCAACGGTTCATTCAAATCGGTCATCGTATTATCCATTTCAAGGTCACCACAAAGTGTTTTCATATACTCCACAAAACTCACTTTGCTTACTTTCTCGACGATGCAGCTAACAAGGGTATAAGCAAATGATGAATATTCAAGGTCAGTGCCAGGCTTGAACAGAAGTGGATCACATTCAAACAGTGCCAATCCATCATTAACCGTTTCATAATGATCTTTGGAGTACATCTCGTCTGAATTGGCAAAGTTGTCCCCATATTTCGATATTTGGATTTTTCGTTTCCGTTTTGATTTATCATTCCTCAATTCTTTGTCTTTGTAAGAGATAATTTTATATAGCTAGATAATTTTTACACCACTACACATAAATTCAATGTATATATTAATAGCCGTATTTTGTTTATTCGTGCGTCAAAACCAAGGGGTGCTACGGAACGCACGGAAATGTCTTGAATGCGCGAAATATTTACAATGTGCACGACGGGCGAATTCACGTCGATTTCCCAACAGGTCAACGACTAGTCTATGTCATAAAACACGCTGACTGTCTGTCCCGTAAGTTTTTAAGTTAAATTTTTTTGAAATTACTCTAGCGGACAAGCACTAGAAATTCCAGCAACTGTGACATTATAATTATTTATATTACATATAGTACATAAACTTTCTGATCGTAAATTCGATGGAAATTATCGCCACTTTTTTTTTCGAAAGTCTATTATATGAAGTTCAACAGTTGAGTTACCTGGTATTACGATTAATCAAAACTAAAATTTAATGCCTATATTAGCAACTTTTGTTCTCAGGCCAACAGGAAGCTAAATTTTCTTCAGATAATTTCTCCAAGAAAAACGAGACTTTGTTTCAATACATTTATTCTTTCGCTGTTCTCCTATTTCCTTTATTATGCATGTTTTGTGCATCAAATAATCGTATACATAAACGAAAATAATATCTAGTTTTCAATGCCTCCTTAGTTTATCTAAATATGATTTCCATCCACACTATTCAGTTGAGGTGTCTTACGCATAATTAGAATTACGCATAATTCATGGAGGTATAAAAGAACAGGAGATGCAACTTACGAATCGTCCATTTAAATTCTATTTAAACTTCTATTAACTAACTTCCCGCGGGCAAATTTAAAGATGAGTTCGTTTTCTTTGAATGCGGCACCTGTTATTGCATCACGCATGATTTCAATAGCTCGTAGAAAGAAGACGTATCTCCTCTTCTTTTATACCTCCATGCCTAGTTATATGTCTGAATTTTTTATTATTTTCATTATCGTATTGTTTAAATAGTCTTGCTAACCGAACAAGGATATTATGGTTATCTGTTTCATCTTCCGTTAAAAAGTCTCCTTTGCTTTGCAGCTTTCTTCGTTTCATACAGTCATGGATGAGTACTTTCACGCATGTTTTTAAATTTCAACAAGTTGGTCTCCATAAGTAATGTCACTATTTTTATATTATATTTACACACCTTAAACTTGTTACGGTTCCCTTCATAATAACTACAGCGGACTCTTTAAATGTTACAATTGTAGCTGACGGAAGCACGACCATTTTTAACGAGTTTTGGGACCCTTGTAGAAATCAAAATAGATTATTGCGTTGTGCAGGCGTGTTAAACAAATGCACTAGAAACTTTTAAACTACTGCTACGTGGCCTATGCGTTAGTGAAAGTTATGATTTTTCATTTAAAAATTTTCGCTTTTAATTCGCATTTTATTTAAAAAAAAAATTTCTGTTTATATTATTTTAGAGATCTGAAATGGTTTTAAAACAAATGTTTTGAAGAATAATTGGAGTGATATAAAACTTAACTTTAAATGGAACAACCTTACCTTTGTTATCGAAGTAGCCTCTAATTCCACTGGTATTAGATAACAGATGGTATGTTGTTATTGCCACATTTGAGCCATCAAATGTTTTTAGTGGGAAATTTGGAACATATTCTTGGATAGGTTTATGGATATCCAATTTGCCTTCCTCCATTAGTTTCCCTAAAGTTTAGAAACAAACCTTCGAAAAAGCGATGTACGAAAAAAAACCCAGCTACTTCATTGGTAAAAAAGTCCGTATGCAATGACCATATTTTGGCTCAGTGATTAATATTTTGTACCGACAAAATGTTTTGCCGACCTTTTCTATACCGACCAACAATTTTTTATCGATATTTGCCTATGAGTATTTCTTCTTTTTTAATGCAATTAAATATCAAAATACCTCAAAATAAGAGGGCAGGAACTTCGGTTGATACGATTAGTTAAAATAGTTATCTCAACGGAGATTTTTTTAAAAATTCGTTTGTATATAAACTATATTTTATAAACTCAAATATAATCTGCAATAAAAAGTCGGCAATAAGTGACCCTTTTAGTAAAATTTAATCGGCAAAAATTGAGAAAAATTCTAACAACGATTACTTTATTAACCTGTCCAACAATTAAAATCAATATGAATTTAGCAACAACTTGCTGTAGACAGTTATCTTAAACAATATTTCAATCTCTATGGAAATTATTATTGTTTGAATTATAAATACACATCTAAAAAAAATTATCAGCGTACCTATCGCCAATGTTGTCAAACTTTTACTTATACTTGCAATTCGCAGAACAGTTTTACTTGTGCATGGGACATGGTTTTCAACATCAGCCAATCCGATCCCACCTTTAAGTACCAGTTCGCCGTGATGTGAAATTGCAAAACAAATGCCAGGTGTACCCAATTCTTCCTTTGTTTGATGCAGAATTTCAACAATTTTCAAAGCGACGCTCTTATACTTTTTATTGAAAATAATGTTTTCACTTGACAGACTGCATAGTTTAGTATTTTCTTTCATGTGACTTCTTTCTGTAGTTTTTGAGTCATTGTTTACAAGATGGGCATATGAGAAACACCAATTCTAAATACTTCAATTAAGGAAACTTATCCATGATATCAAACATATAATACAATTTAACCTTTTCATTAGGTTAATAATCAACGTTCTTGATTCTCTTTTTACTTTCTTAAGAAGTTTTTTCACTCACACTTCAGGTGGGCAGTGTCTCAAAGGCAACTTTGAGAACAAAAGTTTTTTGATGGCACGTCGTTTATCCATTCTTGCGCAAAACGCGCTTCTTTTACTTTACGTACAAAATTTCATTGATTTTCTCTGCCGCTTTGAATCTTATCGCGCATGCGTTGGCTTTATGTATGTAGCTATCTTAGTCTTAGTCTTTCAGCTATGGTTTTATACTTATTTCATATCATTTTGGAGCTTAAAACTCTTCGGATGGGGAGGTTGACTCGGTTCATATAATGTTACTTTGTCGAGCCAGGCGCCGAGTTGAAAAAGAAGAACATGCGCATTGCGATCCAAAACAGAAGAAAAACAATAATGGCGAGCGAAGCAGCAGACAAGAAGTTTAAATGGACTTTAGAACTTGTGAAGCAGCTTATAAATTCCCTAAACAATAATTTTGATTTAATTTCGCTTGTTTGGTTACATCTTGCATCCGCCATTTTTAAAAATTTAGGCGCATTTTTTAATAACCCGGCAACAGTGTAGGTCTTGTCCCTGGGTTGACCTTTCCCGTATAATATGCAATTTTTTCTAACGGTTGATTGACCCGGCTGACATATTGTTGTGTAAGTAAAAATTTTGTTTTGTTTTATAGTCGATAACGCCCATGGAAAAATCCACTGAGGCAGGATAAAAATGAACAGAAGCGTTATTTGAATTTTGATGACGTCAGCAACCCACCCCAAAAAAATTATTTAGAACCTTGTTTTCACGTTGCCTCTATTGTGTAGAGCTTAAAGCGCTGATCAAGAAAATGTATATAATAATGTGCTTTTGATGAACGGTTAATGAGATATATCAGAACACAAAAATGTTTTTTTTAAAATTTATATACATGTTGCCTTCATCGTGTAGATCTTGAAACGCTGATCAAAGATTTGGCCTCAAATTTTTAAGTGCACTGTAATGACTTCATTAATTTAAATTAAGATATTTAGTGATATTGACGTCGCGCCGTAACGTCAGAAAATTTACCATTTGAGACATAAGTTTTTCGGCGAGATCAAAGCGAAATAAACACATCCACTTTGCCTGTTACAGACACACAGACACACTCTCAGTACTATTATAAGACATAGGGCTGGATTTTCATTTCTAAGCTAATCTCCATAATGTTAGTGTCACTTACCTAACCTACAACTTAGCTGCGACAGCCATTTCAGAGAGAAAGAAAAATTCTTTTAAGGTAGATATATCTTGAGAGATGTGCTAATGTCTCATGGGACCAAATTTAAGCCTACGACCAGCTTGTGAGTAATTCTAATAACCTACTGTTAGAAAGACATGAAGGTGGCTGACCTGAGACAAAAGTGGAACAGTTACGAGCGATAACTTTTCTCTTACAGTATTTGCAACTGGTACAGCTCTTTTCAGCTTTTAAAACATGAAGTACACAACAAACAACTGCTATTCATATCAATGGATATGCGCATAATTCACAATCATCAACTAACAACACGAGAAAAGATACATTATCATTTCGTTTTTCCTTCTTATTGTCTGCATGGATATTTCTAGCGTTGTACCGTATCTGTGCCAACAAGCCAGATGACATTCGTACCTTTTGAACTTGTCTAATACCAGGCCACACACTTGCCATTTTTTAATTAACACTAAAATTAAAAGCATCGTTTCACCAACAAGTTTATTTCATATGGAAGAACTTGATGTTTAGGGAATGCCATATATTTTTTTGGAAACCTTCTTTGAACATGATGTGCTGGTCATAGGAGGCAGAATGTATGTAAATGCCACAAATTACTGTGTTTATCAACACCTAGTAGAACGATTAATAAGAACCGTAAACTGTGCTACACATTCAGGTGAAGCGCTTTAGTACAGTGAAGCGCACACAACACATTATGGTTTTTTCCGGTGAATAATTTTGTTGTAGCCAAATTGCATTTAGCCCTCACTTTTTAGCCGAAGCTAGCTAAGAAGCTTGCTAATGTTGGCTAAATAATGTTGGAAAAAAATGTCAAACAGACCTACAAACCTAACACTGACCACGATCACTTTCAAAATCAAAATGGCCTTTGTCATCATGTTCCTTCGTCGGCATGTATGTAGGTATATTTCGCATAAAAAGGGTATAGTTACAAAAGTTTCCATAGGCTTATATAATATACGTAACATTATAATACATATATACATATATAATATACGTAACATATACATACAATACTACGGATTAATTGCAACTTTCCTTACTAAGCCAGGTGACTCGCAGAAGACAAAAGTAGTCTACGCAAAGCGTAGTTCCGCGGTGCCTGTTTGTGAGAAGGTAGCTATTTACTGTTTAACGTTACAAACAAGTTTATTAACAACAAATATATCCTAATCAATATAGCTATATATAAATAACAAAAGTATAATGAAATTAAGAAAATGAGAATGAAATTAAAATTAAAGAAAAAGAATTCAAATTAAAAGAAACACGTCGAAACGTGTTTCTTTTAATTTGAATTCTTTTTCTCTCAAATTCAAATAAAAGTAGATTTTTCACTTTACATCGAAATATGTTCTCCGAAGTAAATACAAAAATTGACTTCTTAATTCTGTTAAAGCTATTCCAAATGTGTGGTCCGCGGTACGAAATGGAAAATTGACTGTTTTTAGTTTTCCTAAATGGTGGATAGTATTGACCTGCAGATCTTGTTGTGTATTTGTTATGAGAAATGTGAAAAGTGTTAGCAAATACTTCAGGTGTGTCATTATTTTTTGCTTTGTACATGAAACAAAGCGTTTGAAAGATATTTAGTTGAAATACATTCAAGGCTTTCATTGACTGAAGTAATGGTCTGGAATGAGTCGACCTATCTTTAAAAGTGATTATTCTTGCAGCATGTTTTTGATGAAGGTAAATTTACTGTATTTTAGTTTTATTAGTGCTACCCCAAACTATGTTAGCGTAATTAATATGACTATGTATAAAAGAGTAATACAATTGTATTAGAGATTGTCTGTTTAGAAAGTTACGTGATTTGTAAAGGATGCCAATAGATTTTGAAACTTTTAAATTTACCATAAATATGTGTTGGTGCCACTTTAAATTTTCATCAAGTATCACACCTAAGAATTTAGTGGATATCTCCCGTGAAATTTGATTTCCTTCTATTTCTAGTTTAGGTAGGGCAATAGGCAAGTAGGGCAATGTATACTTTGTTTTTTTATATTTATTAGCAGAAAACCAGGTCGATAATTTTTTTAACTCGGTATTTACAGTTTTATAAAGAGTATTAATACATTTATGGGAGTAAAACAAATTAGCGTCATCTGCAAACATAATGGAATTTAGGATTTCAGAACAATTGCTTAGATCATCTCTTATAATAATAAGCCAGTTCCGTGTGTCTGTCTGTCACTTTTGCAAACACGATATTTTTTACCACCCGAATGCGCGAGTTTGTCGAGTTTTTTTGTTTTGTTTACATTTGTCTCTCAACCGTTAGAAACCACGTGATAGAAAATAAGCAGTATGATTCGTTCAAATACGTACTTTCGAACGGGACGGCATTCGAATAAAAAGTTCCGTTAGCGTAAAAACAAACAAACATAAAAATTTCTCGACAAAGTTCTCGACACAAAAGGCGAACTGAAGAAGCGGTTAAAAAATGTCTTATTTTCGACGATCTCTTAGTCACAAAAAAGTGCAGATATTAAAAGCAAGAAAAGTCGAAGTGGAGAAGTAGAAGTACAAAAGTAAAGTTAGAAGCCACGAGAAGTTGCTTCGAAAGTGAAGAGTGCAGCTAGAAGTAGTAAAGAAAAGTTAGAAGTAGAAAATAAAAGCTTGGGTTTAAAGTCGATTTGGATTCACATATAGTAAGAACTTTGATATTTTTAGACGTTATGTTTTTATGTCGCTAGAGTTACGTGTCAGGCAGACTCGCATTTGCCAGGAAAAAGTCACTTAAAAGTTTCAAATTCTTTAAGTTTTATGTTTTACCGCGTTTTTTATAAAAAAGCCAGCATTTGTTTACTTTTTTTTGCATAATTAATGTACTATTCCCTGGTGCGTAACTAATGTATTTGTCCTAAAATTCAAAATGCTGCATAAAGCTGTTAGCTGGCTGCCAAACAAATGTGCCAGCAAAATAGAAAGTTTTGGTTTGTTGAACTAACTGCAAATGTCATAATTTTTACATTGCTATTGTTTTCCTTTATATATGTTTTACTAAGCATAAATAGCTAGCTATAGACTTAGCTAAGTCTCCCCAGCTAAGTATATTTAACTGGGTGTCTTCTTAGGTACTGTTTTGTTAGCTAGCTAGCTAATGTTAGCTTCAAGGCTCCATCCCATAGCTAGCTCTAATCTATGAGTTTTGTTGTTATTCCTCTTTTTTTAGGTATTTATAGCTACCTTAGTAGTCAAACTTCTCTTCTTTTTTGAACACGAATTATGATGTAACAAGCTAGCTACAAAATCTTTCTCGAACTTTTAGGATACTGTGACACATTTTTATGCCCATAGAGAATAATTTTTTTCACATTACCTGACCTGTGAACTTTACAAGGGGACCACATGCAATATGACAAGTGGAACGAATTTTATAGAATTTAAAGTGTGTGTGTTAAGTTATTTTTTATTGTTTTGTTTCTGACATCCCGTTAAACTTTTGTCAGCCTACATGTAAAATGCCAGGTTTTTTTACAGGGTTTTTTTACATTTGATTGGAAATTTACGTGGGTTTATGACTTTGGGTTAAAAAAAATTATGAGAGGATGGTATGGTTAAGTCAGTTTATATTGTTCGTGTTGCAAAATGCTGTTTTTTGAAATTTTGTGTAAACTTTTGTGGAAATAGACCACATGCAATATATATACTGAAAGAACAAATCTTTGTAGAATCAGACTTCACTGTAAGCTGTTGTAAAGCTGATGTCTTTATCGGTAAAATAACAGCCATAGTTTACTAATAAGAAAAAAATAAATTGAGTTTGAAAGTTAAAAAGTATTTATTTGTTAAGCTTTTCGTACATTAAGTACATCTTCAGACTATATAAACAACTTTGTCTTTATATTTCGTATTATAAACTATTGTTTGGGAGAACTAACTGTATGTGATGTAATTTTTGCTGAAAGAAAATTCCATGGTTTCACGTTTTTGTTTTTCTTGAGAATTTTACAAAATTTTTTAGGGATAAATGTTTGCTGATGATAAAAAAATTACTTAATGTTCTGACTGAAACTGATTTTGTTTTTTATATTTTGTAATCTAAACGCGAGGACTGTGTGCACTGAAATGACTGATTTTTTTAAATTTTGATGTGTTTCATAACCTTTTTGTGGAAGGTTAATGGCAATATACGATATGCTGACTGAACTTATTTTTGTTGATTTAGATGTGTTTCTCAAAACCGATCTGTTTTACATTTTGTGTAAACTTTTGTTTATGAACCGTATACAATGTTGTTGATTCAAGTTCATTCTTTGCTTATTGATTTTGTGACATTTAGGTTTAAAATTGTTGGTAAAGGGCAGTATGGATCATCATACTCTAAAAGAAAATTTTTGTGTTCTTAACTGGTTGATTTTTACATTTTGTGTAAATTTTTGCGGGAGAGGATGGTATGCAACCGAAGTGACTGATTTTTCTAGATTTAAATTTGATGTTTTCCAAACTATGGCTTTTTTCATATTTTTGTGTAAGCTTTTAAGGGAAAGACAATATTTAAAATTGTAAAGAACCTTATTTTTGTTGATTTGTGACTCTTGCAGGCCTCCTTTTTGACATTTCAGAATAAAATACTGAGGGTTTTCAACATAATCACTTATAAGATGTACATATTTGAGATGCGTTATTTCTAACATTGTTATTATCCGTGTTGTGACTGTCGGTGTTGTAACTGTCGGTGTTCTTACTGTCGGTTTTGTGGGTGTTGTGAGTGTTGATGTTGTGAGTGTCGTTGTTGTAACTTTTTATCAACTAGATTTTGCACCTTGCAAGCTGTTCTTTTTTATTTTGTGTAAGATTTGTGTGGAGGATTTAATGCGATTTGACATTTGACATTTGCTGTAAGATTTTAAGAACTTTTTTTTTTTGTATATGCACTGCACGTCAGCAAAACATCTAAATCAACCTATTTTTTTATTGGCCTTTTGCCTAAGTGGATTTTTCCACGGGCCTTATCGACTAGTCTATATAATAATACGCCAGTTCTGTGTGTCTGTAACAGGCAAAGTGGATATGCTTATTTTCCTTTGATGTTGCCGAGAAAAATATGTCTTAAATGTTAATTTTTCTGACGTTACGGCGCGACGTCAATAACGCTACTTTAACGTCAATATCTTGTATTAAATTAATGAAGCCATTGCAATGCACCTAAAACTTTGAGGCCAAATAACTTGGAAACGAGGTGGTGACGTCAATGATTTTTCGCCGCGTGGGTAACTAGGGACCACCTGCGACCAATTTGGGTAAATTTCCCAAACCTGGATCCCGAATCCGTTTCGGAATGAACGGGTTGATGACGTCATTAAGAAACCTTCAAACCCTAAAATTTCCGTAACCGTTTGTCAAAAGTACATGATCCTATACATTTTCTTGATCAGCGTTTCAAGATCTATAACATGAAGGCAACAGGTATACAATTTTCCAAAAAAAATTTTTTAGGTTTTGACGGGTCTTTGCTGACGTCAGCAAAATTTTCAATCCCTGATATCTCCTTAGGAGTTCGTCGAAAACATATGATCTATATATTATTTTGATTAGCGTTTCAACCTCTACACATTGCAGGCAACGAATAAATTAAATTTCACCAATTTTTTTGGGGGATCTGCACTTCTGACGTCAGCAAAACATCTAAAAGAACCTATTTTTCCATTGTCTTTCTGCCTAAGTGGATTTCTCCACGGGCCTTATCAACTAGTCTTATATAATAATACGAAGTGTATGTGAGGTCATAGTGGATATCCTCATTTTCCTTTGATGTCGCCGAAATTTTCTTTGAAGTCGCCGAAAAAATTATGTCTCAAATGTTAAATTTTCTGACGTTACGGCGCGACGTCAATAACACTACTTTAACGTCAATATCCTATATTAAATTAATGAAGCCATTACAGTGCACTTAAAACTTTGAGGCCAAATAACTTGGAAACGAGGTGGTGACGTCAATGATTTTTCACCGCATGGGTAACTAGGGTCCACCTAGGACCAATTTGGGTAATTTTCCCAAACCTGGGTCCCCAAATCCGTTTCGGAATGGGCGGGTTGATGACGTCATCAAAAAACCTTCAAACCCTAATATCTCTGCAACCATTTGTCAAAGATGCATGATCCTATACATTTTCTTGATCAGCGTTTCAAGATCTATACGATGAAGGCAACAGGTATACAAATTTCTAAAAAAAAATTTTAAGGTTTTGACGGGTCTTTGCTGACGTCAGCAAAATTTTTAATCCCTGATATCTCCTTAGGCGTTCGTCGAGAACATATGATCCTGTACATTATTTTAACCAGCATTTCAACCTCTACACATTACAGACAAAGAATAAACAAATTTCGCGAATTTTTTTATCTGCACTACACTGCTGACGTCAGCAAAACATCTAAAACAATTTTCTTTTTATTGACCTTTTGCCTAAGTGGATTTCTCCACGGGCTTGAAGTTTGACAAAATTTTTAAAACCTTATATCTCCTTAGGCGTTCGTCGAAAACCTATGATCCTACACATTATTTTGAGCAGCGTTTCAACCTCTGACATTAGAGGCAACAAATAAACTAAATTTCGCAATTTTTCTTTTGTATCTGCACTGTTGACGTCAGCAAAAATCTAAAACAACCTATTTTCCCAGTGTCCTTTTGCCTAAATGGATTTTTCCACGGGCCTTATCGACTAGTTAACATATATTAAAAATAAGAGTGGCCCAAGAATTGAACCTTGTGGAACACCACATTTAATTGTTAGCTTATTAGTTTTTTTGTCACTGCCAATATCTATGTATTGAGTTCGTTCACTCAGATAACTTTTAAACCATTTTAATGTTACCCCATTTATTCCATACGCATTTAGTTTACCTAATAATATGTTGGGATCAACGGTATCAAAAGCCTTAGATAGGTCAATACAAATACCCAAAGTAAATTTTCCATCACTAAAAGATTGATGAATGTCCTCCACAAGTTGCATTAACGCATGTTCTGTGGAGTGTCTGTTTCTAAATCCAAATTGTTTCTTACAAAAGATAGAATTCTCGGTGAAGAAGCGAAAAACTCTGTTGTGCATAATTTTTTCAAGAATCTTTGAGAACACGGGTAGAATGGAAATAGGCCTGTAGTTTGACATCGTTTCTGAATTACCTGATTTAAATATGAATCACTTTTGCTTGTTTTAGTTCGTCAGGAAATATCCCTTGTGATATTGATTTTTTAAAAACATTGTAAAGCACATTTTCAATAGCTGAAAATGAATCTATTACAACATTGCTATTAATGTCGTCATGTCCAGGAGATTTGTTTCTTTTTAAGCTTTTGAACGCATATTGTAACTCTTCTGTTGACAAAATCGAGTTTCCCATTTGGAAATTACAGTTTGGTAAATAATTTTTATAAGCTACTTTTGTTTTAATTTTTGCTGAAAGCTGTGGTCCTACATGCACAACAAAATCGTTAAAGGCAGCACCAATTTCTCTATCACCACACAGCAGTTCACCATTTAGAAACAACTTGTCAGGAAAACACTTATTGCGTTGTTGCTTTTTGCGTATAATTTCTTTTATCACAGACCATGTGTTTTTAATGTCATTTTTGTATTTTGTTAGCATTCTAGCATAGAAGTTTTTCTTAGAAAGCTTTCCTAATTTTTCAAAAAGATTTTTATATGTTTTATATGTCTCAACATCTTTACTTGACCTCGATTTGAGCTGCTTTATATAGTTTTTGTTTAAGTTTTGAAGATTTTATTAGACCTTTAGACATCCAAGGAGAAGGGATGTTTTTATTTTTTATTGTAATTTTCTTTAGAGGAAAAAAATAGTTATAGTGATGTGAGTATATTTTTAAAAATGCTTCGTAGGATTTATTGGCATCTTTAGCATTTATTACATCTGTCCAATCCGTGTTTTGTAGTGTTTGAGTGAAGTCCCTTATGGTTTGATCATTAAACATCCTTTTGTGGATGATTGTAGATTTATCTTTTAAAGTGTTACAGTTTATAGTTTTCGTTGTAAAAAATATAGGGAAATGATCGGAAATATCTGTTTGAATGATGCCCGAAGTAGTATTTTCATTTAAAAAACAATTTAGGAAAACATGGTCAATAATTGTACTGGAACTAGGTGTTACTCGTGTTGGTTTATTAATTATCGGTATAAATCCACCAGAAAATAGAGTGTTGAAAACATTTTGAACGTTAGTGTTTGTGTCGTAGGTTAAAGAATCTATGTTAAAATCACCTGTTAGGAACACGTGTTTGTTTTCACGATTCATCACATTAAGCATTTTTGTTAATATGGAATTAAATTTGATGATATTTCCACTAAGCGGCCTATAAATCACGCCAAGTAAACCATTTTTCTTTCTTTTGTTTTCAATTTCTAAGAAAAGGATTTCATTGTCATTATTAGAAACTGAGAGATCCTCTCTTACTTTGAATGAGAGGGAATCATGCACAAACGCACATATTCCACCACCTTTTTTGCCTGTTTTGCGCTCAAAATGGATGCTTTTATAACCAGTGAGCTGGTAGTTATAATCGCAATTAAAGGATTCGTTAGTTAACCATGTTTCTGTTAAGACAATTACCTTAAATGTTTGATTTGTCTGTATAAGAAAATTTCTAAGACTCAAAATTTTTTTGCATGCTTCTGATATTTAAATGGAGTGCGGAAAAGCTGCCTGTCGTGATACTAGAGTCTGAGCAAATTTGTTCCGTATTATAATACGGTGTATTAAGACGCTCTTTATGTTGGTTTTCAAAAAGATTTTTTTCCGCATCTAGATTGTCTGAATGCGTAAGAGTGACATCATTAAAAAATGTTGGAAATAGTTTTTCATATGTGGTCAAAGATTCCATTGTAAAGAGAATGTTAATTTACGTATCATCTTGAAATTTTTTTAAGAATGCCATTGTGCAGCAAACACTTGCGTCGGAAAGTATTATTTTTAGAAGAAGAAAATATTTTAAAAAGGTACAATGTGCACAACAAAAATTTGTGTAAAAGTACAAAATATAAAAAAAAATAATAAAACCCCCCGAAAAACAAGTGTAAAAAATAATTACCTATCATTTTCAACGTTTTCTTTTCCTTTTATTAATGTCTCATAATGTAGCTTCGACTTTATTCCTTTATCCCGCAGATACTTTATTTCTTTGGAAAGCTCCTTCCTAATTCTAGCTGTGTGTTCTGAGAAGTCCTCATTTATGTAAGTTTTATTTTCCCACAACCTTTTTTTGTAGTATCTTGATAAAATGTCCTCTTTGTCCTTGTAGTTCAAAAACCTTACAACTATGGTTCTCTTCTGTCCGTTTCTTCGTCCTGTTCTGTGCGCCCTTTCAATTTCCACAGCGTCAGTTCTTTCCAGTTGGTTTATAATGATATCCTTCACTTTCTTTTCACTTTCCTCCCATGTCTCGTTCTCATTTTCTTCTACGTTATCAAATCTTAAATTATTTCGTCTTCCCCTATCTTCCAGTTCAGATATCTTTTCCTCAAAAAAGTCATACTGTTTTTGTTGTAGCCAATGTACCCGCTTCATTCGCTCTTTCTCTTGCTCATGTTTTTCGTTATTGAAACTCAGTCCCACCTTTATATCCTCGATCTCCTTCTTTAACTCCTTGTTCTGATCTTTCATTTCGTTTCGAATTTCTTGAATTGGTCTTTCAAAGCGAGCCTCTTGCATTTTAACAACCTCAGAAATTGTGTCTTTGTTGCATTTTAAGTATAGCTTGTAGTTGTTCAGTTGAGAAAGTTGTTTTCTGTTCTTCTTCTTCAGTGATAGTTTCAACAATAGATTCGTCATGTTTGTTGTTGTTAGTGTTAACTCTTTTCTTGGAACCTTTTCCACTCATGTTAAAAAAGTTATAATTAAAGTTATAATCACACGATGACCTATTTTTTCTTATTTGGCGCTTTATCTACAGTGCAAATTATATCGTAATTGCACTGTGTGGAGTGCAATTATTTCTTAATTGCACTCTAGAATCTTAACTGCACTCTTTAAGGAGCGCCGATAATTTAAATATTTATTTTCTCGCATTTTATGATAAGTCAAAAAAAGATATCTTTACAATGAATCGAACTAATTATAAATCGGGTAATAAAAGAATCAAAACATTGAAATTGACATCCTGTGCTACTCTTACAAAAATAGTTCATTGTGTGATTAGCTCGTAATCGAACGTTTACTCGTGCAATTAGAAATAATCGAACTCGTAATTTTTTTGCTTTTTAAATTTATCCTCGTCCTAACGGACTCGGAAAATTAAAAGCAAAAAAAAATACTCGTTCGATTATTTCCTAATTGCACTAGTAAACGTGCGATTACATATACTAATTTAAGTTAAAGTTAAAAATATTTGATTTTTGTTGTTAAAAATTTTTTTTTTTGAAAACAAATTTAACGAGCATGCAAAAACACGTCTTCTCACTACAACAACCGCAAAAATAGTGTTGTACAGGCCAGGAATATCTTGGATTGTTTATTCAAAAAACAGGGCTTGGTGTTTGGTTTGCTACGCTCGAGTGGTCAAAACAAAGTCGTTGAAAGTATGTCGCATTTGTTCATTGTGGCTCGTGAGCGGAATCGGCGATTAAGATCACGGGGGTTCATATTCAAAAGGGCGTATTAAAAATAAAATACATTCACTTTAATCACTTAATCTATTTATTTTAATGAAATAATTAAATTAAATTAATCAAATTAATTAAAAAAGAAATAAATTAATTTATTGAGTTATTTTAATCAGTAATGATGCATTTGATTAAACAACCCCCTGGTTTCTAGAAAATCGTGCAATGCATGCACTTATTAACGTCAAGAAAGACTTAATGCTGTTTTACTTCTCTTTAAAGTAAAAATAATCAGATTAAAAAATTTAAATAGTTAATTAAATTTTTAAACCCAATCCAGGAGGATAAAATGTTCCTTCTGCCCTAGTAAGATTAGGTGTCTAATATAGCCCTGTCATAAAAAAAGTGCATTTTCACCTTAACGTTTTTACAGTTCCACGTTTTCAGTAAAAAAGAGCTAGCATTAAAAGTGATACAATACCCCAGTCTCGTCTTTAAGGAAAAACCACTTGTTTGTTAAGATTCTGTCTGCGGAAACATTATTGATTATGATTACGCTGCCCACGTCATTACTCATTCTTAACCATGGTTACTTCTTCATAAATCCTATTATCGATTGTCAAGATAATTTGCTGCAATTATAAAAATTCTATAGGACATAGAAAATTTGGTTTTCACGTTAGGTGTCCAAAGTTCCTTGTCATGCTCAGCTTACAGTCGTCTTTCATTATATTCTGATCATTTTTTAACAAAGCCACAACTATTAAAGAATACGATTTTGGTCGAGTCGCAAAAATTGATTCTGTGAAAATTTTGCATTAAAAATAATTTTTCATGTTGTGTTTTTATCAGAAACTAAGCACGGAACCTAGTAGTCTGCAATCATGGTCAAAAATAAATGGATATAGGACAGCTAAATTTCACAATTTCCCGCCAAAGCTAATTGCATAGCCTATATTAAATTCACGCATTTTGAACTTGTTTAAGTTCATTTGTCAATGTTCACTTCGGATCCTAGGTTATTTGGTTTAGTACTATTGAAATTGTTTGTGGGCTTATTCGTGTATTATTTCTTTATGTGTGCGTGCTAGAGAATTCCACTATTAATTTTGAAACGCTGTCTACCTGGCCTACGTGTGCGCTAACACAGAGTATGACCAGTTGACGCATTTTGTCCATATTGAAAAATGACGAGAAAACTGCCATTGCTTCAATAATTTTATTCACGATTTTAGGTTTCTTATTTTTGATTGGCAGTTGTATTTAGAAGCAAAAGTTGCGGTATTTTAAACACTTTCGTACTTCGAAACATAAGGATTCACGGTTTATGACAAATACAAATGGATGAGGATAAACTAAAAAAAAAAGTGGAAATAATTTCCCAATGATTTAATTTGTCAAAAAGTATATTTGACTAGCCGTTAGCCCGTGAAAAATCCAAGGGAATTTACCTGTCACTACTCGCAGTTACTATCACATGCAGATGTACGGAAAGCATTACAATATACACTAGATGGGAAACTCAGCGTTGAATGCCAGGAACAGAGGAAGTACAGATAAGCCGTTTCACATATCCTGGTGAATTGTTTAGTACTTTACGCTGCATAATACCGGTTTGAATAAAAATACAGAGCGCAACCTGTTTTAACTTCTAGCAACAACTGTCGCCCGATATTTTCTATTTGCGGGATTATACAGTGCAGTGGTTTCAGCGACAACTGACGTTACCCCATCATGGAACAAAAACACTCGCCTAGCTTTTTGGGGGAGACAGGGAGGGGAATAAATTGCTGCGAAACTTAACACAAGAAATACAACAAAAGCGTCTTAAATTATTTTGGTAGTTTGTACTTAGCTAGTTAGCTACCTACCAAACCGAAACTCTTACTTTTCGCTGACGAGCTAGCTAATCAAAAAGGTGCAGCTTAGTTAAACCTCGGATTGGCAAAGATTGACATTGGAAAAAGAAAAGAAATAATAATATTGGTTATGATAAAAAGTTAGGAAAAAAGCATGTTGGTTGCGATAAAATCTTAAAAATGGTTAGTTTGAGGTTTATACATGTTAAATGAAACGTGACCTTAAACGTTTACCTTAACATGTGAAACCATAAAAAATGAAATATAATTCTGCAAATACAAAGCATTTTAGAAGAGAAAAAGTAAATAAGAAATCTCCAAATCTTAACATCACTTCCTGAAATAAAAAGACCTTCGGTATAGCTCTGATTATTGCATATCCCTTCGACGGCACGTCGAGAGACTGCGGACAAATTTGATTGGTTGATCATAAAAATCTGGCTTTGTGAATTGTTTACTACGCGCGAGCAGATTAAAAAGTTAATGTATCAATGAAAAAAAGCATTTAAATTGCTGCAAAGAATTGCATTCCCAATTCCGATATGCATTCCTTTCAATTATCCGAGCTATTTGCTACAATTATACAAGAAACTAAATGATGATGAATTTGATGAATTTGATGAAATAATGAGATTTTGGTTTGAAAATAAACTCATTTTCTTGGCACAGCATTAATGACAGTAGCTTTTTATTTTTTTATTCTAACTAAAATATTTATATTTCTCGTGTGGTCATGGCGTACATCACGATGAAGGGAGGGAGATCAGCCAAGTTATTCAAACGAAGCACAAGATCACACAGACCGTAAAATAATCTATGTATAAAGAAGTTTAAGGAACCCATGTGTCGATGATTTCCATCATAATATCAAAAACATATAAACAAAATAAACAAGGATATGAAAAAAGATAGAGAGCTGTCAGTTGGAGTTCATCAGCATGGGAACCGCTATCTTAACCTCGTTCAGCGCTAATCCCAAGACTAATATTTTAATCGAGCAATTTTTGCTAGAAAGTAACAAAAAACAAGAAGCCCTGCGGCTTAAAGATTTCCGCCATTAGCAATAATCTGAAAAAACATATAAAATCGTGACATACTTGTCACGATTTTATAGCTATAAAGATAAATGTTTCACCCAAAATTTCCAGCCTCAACAATTCCTCTTTAAATTAAAATTCATTGATAATTAATTAGTTCTGCTGAATATAGCTCTTTTCTACGTGCTTACAAAATTGTAGTACAGAAGGAAATGACGTAATTATATAACATCAAAGATGGCGCATTATAAGACGATCTTCATTATGCTACACTGCACGAGCTTTAACTTTCGATTATAAACTTTAAAATAAAGTAATGTTCATTGGATAATAAAAACAATTTGTTGCACTGTTAGGATTCATTTTCGCCTCGTTCTCAGAAAAAAATCTGTCAAAACGAGGATTTAAGCTTTAGCCTGGATAAGTTTTAGGCGTCCAGGCTCTGGGCTGTCTCTGTCTGTCTGTCTGTCTGTCTGTCTGTCTGTCTGTCTGTCTGTCTGTCTGTCTGTCTGTCTGTCTGTCTGTCTGTCTGTCCTGTCTGTCTGTTCTGGTCTGTCTGTCTGTCTGTCTGTCTGTCTGTCTGTCTGTCCTGTCTGTCTGTCTGTCTGTCTGTCTGTCTGTCTGTCTGTCTGTCTGTCTGTCTGTCTGTCTGTCTGTCTGTCTGTCTGTCTGTCTGTCTGTCTGTCTGTCTGTCCTGTCTGTCTGTCTGTCTGTCTGTCTGTCTGTCTGTTGTCTGTCTGTCTGTCTGTCTGTCTGTCTGTCTGTCTGTCTGTCTGTCTGTCTGTCTGTCCTGTCTGTCTGTCCTGTCTGTCTGTCTGTCTGTCTTGTCTGTCTGTCTGTCTGTCTGTCTGTCCTGTCTGTCTGTCTTGTCTGTCTGTCTGTCCTGTCTGTCTGTCTGTCTGTCTGTCTGTCTGTCTGTCTGTCTGTCTGTCTGTCTGTCTGTCTGTCTGTCTGTCTGTCTGTCTGTCTGTCTGTCTGTCTGTCTGTCTGTCTGTCTGTCTGTCTGTCTGTCTGTCTGTCTGTCTGTCTGTCTGTCTGTCTGTCTGTCTGTCTGTCTGTCCTGTCTGTCTGTCTGTCTGTCCTGTCTGTCTGTCTGTCTGTCTGTCTGTCTGTCTGTCTGTCTGTCTGTCTGTCTGTCTGTCTGTCTGTCTGTCTGTCTGTCTGTCTGTCTGTCTGTCTGTCTGTCTGTCTGTCTGTCTGTCTGTCTGTCTGTCTGTCTGTCTGTCTGTCTGTCTGTCTGTCTGTCTGTCTGTCTGTCTGTCTGTCTGTCTGTCTGTCTGTCTGTCTGTCTGTCTGTCTGTCTGTCTGTCTGTCTGTCTGTCTGTCTGTCTGTCTGTCTGTCTGTCCTGTCTGTCTGTCTGTCTGTCTGTCTGTCTGTCTGTCTGTCTGTCTGTCTGTCTGTCTGTCTGTCTGTCTGTCTGTCTGTCTGTCTGTCTGTCTGTCTGTCTGTCTGTCTGTCTGTCTGTCTGTCTGTCTGTCTTCCCAGGCGATATTAAAGATTCCGCTTTCGCCGGCGGAAATCAAAAAGCAGACAAATCATTTATTCGGGGTTGTTTTTACATTATTGCATGATTAATAATTTTTACACTTTCTGGTTGGACAAAAAATATTTCCCCTTTTTGATTTCGAATGCGAGTTGAAAACATTTTGAGAAGAGACATTGCCAACGCGCATGCTCATAATGGTTTTCTCTCAAAATTGTTTTAGCAAAGTGTAGCGTAGAATTAGTTCTTAAGTACTTTTTAATTACGTTGAAAGCCATTCTTTTCTTTTAGGAAAAACACCAACAATCTTAATATAAAACCAAAAATTAAATTTAGGTGAAAAAAAAACAAAAAAAACAAAAACAAAGAGAAAGAACAACGTTTTATCTTTAAATAGTGAAATTGGTACAAAATAATACAAGGGGTAAGGCTTATCTCCAAGAGCCTAATCTCCAAGAGCTTTAGGGATGGACCGTTGTGTTTCTTTTTTAAGAACACCATTGCAGCTGCGAGGTTTCTGTAGGTTTTTTATTTAAAACAAATCTGTTGGGGGGAAATTTAAAGTAAAAAATTTCAAATATTGTTTTTAATATATTAGTTCCTTACAGCTTTTCTAGTTATATAATGAATAAGAAGAGGCTAAAAGAAGAATTGTCCTATTGCCAGCAGATGCAGATACAAAACGGAATATATAATAACTACAATCGAACAAGGAATACCAACAATGAATTTAATATTTGCATACGCGCACATCAATACTCTAACATTTAAAACGATCACTAGCTCGTTTGTCCCGCCAAACAATTTGAAGAAGAGCAACATAAAAAGACATAGCTAATCAAGTTTTTCAGAAGAAAACAAAGTTTTGTTTAGCTTTTTCCTATATTACGGTATGTGTGTCTTTTGTCCTATGGCAGAGTTACACTTGTGCGATTTTAATAAAAATAATCAATTTTTTAAAATTGTTTTGTCTATCATAGTGGAAAATATTTTAAAATTATACTTAACGGTAACGGCAATACCCAAACCATTTCCTTTTCCAATTGTCTTTACAGTTACCTTAAAGGGATGTATTAAAAATGATATTTTTTTTTTATTTATTTATTTTTTTTTGCCGTTTTTTTACAGTTTCCGTAAAAATAAGATACAAATCTTAAGCTATTATATTGTATAATCTAGAGATAGGATTGCATATGCTAAAAAGGTTAGCTAAAGTGGTTAAAAAATGGCAGGAGCGAGAAGAAGACTATAATAGCCTTATCACTAAGCCCCCAACCCTATATAAAAGGTTAGCATTGAAGATAATGAGGAGTTGTGTTATATGTCTCGTACGTTATAACTGTCATGTGTTCTAAAATATATATAGATTGTCAGTAGTCAATAGTTTATGTTTGAATTCGTTGAGTGATGTAATAGTTTTCATGTCGTTACCAAGAAATATATTCCACAATTTAGGTCCTCTGCTAGTTATAGAGAACTTTGTGATTGTATAATTAATTCTAGGTTGAAAAAAACTGTTAATTGAAAATCTGGATGGATACTTATGTTGTATCTTTCGAAACATGTTATTAAATACTTTTGGTAACATATTGTTCTCAAGCTTAAACATAAAAATAAGAGTTTGATAAATGTTTAGTTGGTATACATTTAGTACATTGAGCTTTTTTAATAACTCTCTGGAGTGAGTGTATCTGTCAACACTTACTCTGATTGCATGTTTTTGTTTATTTTGTAATTTTGTCAATTTTGTAGCGTTGGTGCTGCACCACGCAATATTTGCATAATTTAGATAGCAGTGAGTGAAAGAAGAATATATGTTTTTTAAACAATTCTGATCTAGTACAAATTTTGCTTTAAAAAGGATGCCAATATTCTTTGCGACTTTTTCTTCTAAAATACTTATACCAAGTAAGATTTTCATCAAGAATAACTCCTAAAAATTTCATGGATTGTGCTCTTTTTATACTTATATTATTAATAGATAAATCAGGAAATTTCAATGGTATATCATCTTTTTTATTTTGCCTGTGAAAAAATGTGTACTCTGTTTTAGAAATATTTAGGTACAGTCTGTTTGCCTTAAACCATTCTGCCAACTTACAGAGTTCATTATTGACTGTGCGAAATAATGTTTTTATATCTTTATGTGCATAAAACAGATTTGTATCATCTGCAAATAAAATTGAATGTAAAATATTCGAAGCTTTGTTTAAATCATTCACATATATAAGGAATAAGAGTGGTCCTAATATGGAACCTTGTGGAACTCCACAGATGATTGTTTTGTAATTTGTACTTCCATCGTCAAAAGAAATGTATTGTTTTCTATTGGATAAATAGAGGATAAAATTTACGAATATATATCTTTATGAAATTACTTATTTGCTAAGAATAAAACACGCATTGAATTTAGTATAAAGCCAATTACATGAGAGTTTTCAGCCCGGGCTAAAATTTCAATCCGGCTAACCGGGCTGAAAAGTCACATCGGTTGCCTTAAGGAATGCCTCTCCAAATTAAATTACCATTACATGAGAAACTGAGCTAAAATTTTCAGCCCAGGCTAAAACTCCATGTAATCGTAAATTTTGCTCAGCCCGGGCTGGAAATATGCTTACTTTGCAAAATGTGCATTATTTCCAAATTAATAACACCATTGCCACCATTCATCTGTTCTTTCAGCGAAGCGAACCCAAACTGATTTTCTTTTGCTTCTCAACTTTTCAAAATGTAATTGCTTTCGCTTTTTTAACAGTTTGTTTTTCATGCGAGAGATTTGCATCATCATTAATGAGTTCATTTTAATTTTATGAATTTATTAAGAATTACCAACCCATCTAATTACAGATAAAATTATAAATTGGTGCAATAATAACTTACTTAAATGCATTTGTTTATATTGAAAAGTTGCCATGTTTGTAAGTTTCCCATGCCGAAATTTGCGCGCTATGACTACTAGTAAATTTCACCTCGGGCTGAAAATCTCATGTAATCTATGTAATCAGTCCCTAAGAAATGTGTTTTTGTTTGTCTATAATTCATAAATTGTCGCTAATTGACAAGCCCATATAATACGTATGCCCGGGCACATAACCCCGGGGATTTCCCTCACACAATATACTAAAGCGTACATTTTCGCAAATCCAATTTTGACAGAGTTTTCACGTTTACAAGTTTTTTCTTGCAAATATATGAGTTTCAATATTATAAAGTAACAGAATAATCAGTGGAGGATGTTGAAGGAAACTGGAGTTAATGTTTTGAAAAGTAAGTAACTGAGGGGTGAGATGGTTGAAACAAATAACAAATGAAAAGGTTGGAAAAAAAATCATGGTCATCAGATTTCTTTTTACTTTCTGCTGTTGCAATGACGGGTAAATTGACTGGTTGTTTTTTGTATTATTCGATGCCTGAAAGTAAACAACAATTACGCGAAACACATTCAAAAATTAACCATCAAAGAAGAAACTAAATTATATCTGAAGAGGGATCAAAAGCATAACCAAATCGTTTCTCTTATATTTTTGCGGTTATACTAAGATAACTTAAACAAAAAAAATGGTTAAACATTTTTTACAATTTTGTGGATAATTCGAAATCAAAACGTAAAGAATAAGTTAGTCTCGTTTTTTTAAAATATATTTGGACTTAAAATGAGATTTAATAGAACCGCAAAAGTTTCGTCGTGTTTACAAAAATTTTTTATGTCGAGGTTGTGCAAACGCACATTATTTTGCAGACATGCGCAACAGCTTAATACACACTCGTCATTGTTTCACTTCGAGTGAAACGTGGATATGACAAAAGGGAAGTTAAATTTCATTATGAGTTTTTGAAAATTTTATTGGAAACATGAATTTTGGTAATTTTGAGCGATATAAGCAACACCACAACGAGTTTTATTCCACCCGAAACCATTTAAGTATTTATAAAAATTACAATCATGGACAAAATATAATAAAAGTAGGGTCACATTAGTTGGTCCTATATTAAAGTCGCACATTTTAAACTTGTAAAGGTTCACTTCAGTTATTTGGTGAAATCCGTACCCTTAAAACATGCTCTTAAGTTGTTGCTGGCGTCAGCACAACCATCTTCTTGTATTTCGCAACCTTTCTTGTTTTTTTCTTATTTGGTTCGATCTATTCTCTTGAAGCATGTTTATTGTTGCTGTCGTCAGCACGACGATTTCTTTTAAATTTCGCCACCTTTCTGGGCCGCGACGTGGATTATTTCGTTGTGCGGTCGCGCTAAAGAATGCCACTAGCCAAGTTTGCACGCTCTCTACCTGGCCTACGTGTGCCACAGTGGCGACTTTTTATCTTCTGAGCTGCAAAGTAGTGACCATTTTACCCTTTTGACAAAAATGACGAAGAAATCATTAATTTTGTCCATGATTTTAGACTAGAGACCGAAATGAAACTTTCCAGAAAGGATGCCGAAGAAAATAATGTTGAAGGACATAATGCTGTACTTATATTCGCGATTATGTCAAAATTAATCACACTCGCAAAAATTAGTAGTTTAGTAGGCGTTTTTGATTTTTGTATTTCCAACATGTCTAACTATAATGTATATTTTATGTTTCAGTAAAATCAGAAAAAAATGCAACTCCCTACAAGCCTTTTTTTGTTCGTTATCCAAATATCACTGTGCCATGCATTTGGGAATTGTACCTCGAAGCCAATTTTTACTATTCCTGGCAGAAAATACTTTTACGCTGCCATGTATCCAGCGGCGTTTGATATGGAAACTTACAACGCAACCTGGTACAGGATGGCTACTGAACAATTTAAAACATCTCCTAATTTAAAACGATTTATCGGCCTATTAGAATTTTATGTTTGCGATGATATAGATATCGCCAGAAAGTCAATTCTTCATCTTTTACTAGACAGTTCGTTCGTTGATGCAGAAGGAAACTCCTTGATTATTTCAATCGATAGCTACCTGTCTAATAAATTATCATTGGCTATTGCAGACATCCTTTTACCTTTCAAAATAATACTAAAAACATATTCAAAGTACGAGGAACGTGTAGATCCAGGCAAATATCCAAATTATTCTCAAATCAACATAAACAGCTTTGTAGAGAAAGTTGTTTCAATATTGAAAAAATTTCATCTTAACAATATCGTTTTCATTTCTTTTGTGCGGAGCGAAGATGATAACGCCTTTAAAGATGTTTGGTTAAGTTTGATCGAAGAAAACTTGGAAATGTGCGTGCAACGGTATAATATTTTATACAGTGATACAGCTCGTATGATAGAAGTCATGGAGATGATTAAGGCCAACCTCGAGCAAAAAATTATCATATGTTATGGCTCACAAGACAGATACAATTCATATTTTCTAAACCTTGTGAATGTAAGTCAATATTTACGCCTAAAGAACAGAAATTGGATCTCAAATCTTTATTCAGCTGGATTCACATCTTTATATAACGAAACAGTGGATATGATCGATGGTGGTATTAATATTCCGGCTGGTTATATCGAACTTTACAGTTCGCAATATTTCTCCTACTACTCTTCCAGACACCAAACAATAGTTTTAAATAACTTTGCTCGAATGTTTTGGTACATGCTACCAATTGGGTCATATAGAAAAATTGATAAATCGAAAAATACATTTGAAAATTGTTACTATACAAACACCAGCAGTGGGGAGAGTACGGAGTTGGAAGTAAATAAAGCTTTATGGAGGACTTGCACTACCTTTTCGTTTGATGATATCCCAGACAGAATACAGTGGGGAGCACAAAACACAGTGCCGCCTATCACTCGATGTAATAGGCGAATATGTCCAGCTGGTTACACGCAAGTTTTAAATGTTTCGTCAGACACAAAAATGAACGGACGTAAGTATTGGACATGCATCGCTTGTACGAAAGGCACAATAAATCGTTTGAGCGGAAAAGGTGATTGCATCAAATGTACAGGATTAACTGTATCGAACGAGCAACGAACGGAATGCTATGATCCGTACCGTAACACATTTTTAGCATACAACAGCACACATGGAAAAATTATTCTCGCTGTTTCCGTTGCTGGGGCTGTAACCAACTCTATTATTGCTGCGACATTTTTGTGCAATCGAGAAACACCAATTGTAAGATCTTCGAATTTGCTTCTTACGTCAATACAACAATCCGCTCATTTCATTCTGTTTGTTTCAACGCCTGTTCTTTTTGTTGGTGAACCAATTCTTCTTCAATGTCAGCTTCGTCATATCACCGTTGGAATATTACTCACAATTATATGTTCATGTGTATTTGTGAAAATTCAAAAGCTGATGTTTATTTTCCATTCCAAGATCAGGTTATCTGATCAAGAGAAAGTTTTAGCAACATTGACAGATATGTTTTGGATTCTTCTTCTAGCTCTGATACAAAGTTTATCAGCTATAATTTCATTAGCAAATAATCCAGCAGAAGTACTCCGCACTTTTGACAAAAAGACTTTGATTAGGAAAGTTTATTGCAACACTGGATCTCATCTTAATTTGCAGTTTCTCTGCAGCGTAATTGTCATGTTGGTTGTTGTTGTCCAAGGTTTGAGAGCTTGGAAGTTACCTTCGTTCTTCAACGATACCAAATTGATCACGGTTGCAAATTTAATATCAGTGTTGATGTCTGGATGTATGATTCCTTTGTATTACAGCGCCAGTGATGAGCGAGTGGAAGATTTTTTGCAAGTTATGTTGGTCCTCTGTTGCAATTCATTTTTGCTAGTCGTAATGTATGGTACGAAAACATACGTTGTGTTGTTCAAACCAGAAAAGAACACAAAAGCTGCTTTCCGCGTTAAGATGCAACAACATTCGCAAGAGCAAGTAAATTCGTCGTTACAAAATCGAAAATAGAATAAGGAATCCTTGCCCAACTTTTATTTGACGGATGACGGTATCTTTATCGATTGGGAAAGTTGAGATGCTTTAGAAATAACTACCTTCCCTTATCTTTCCCGCTAATACAGTTATATTATATACATAGTGCTCGGGGTGGAAAAGCGATAGGCGATATCAGAAACAAAAGCAAAACAAGAAGAAGCACAATATAAATTAAAATTATTGTTAATAAAAGTAGAATTTAAACTTTTTCGTTTGTTTCCATTGTGTCTTTCGTTATTTTTTATTATAATTCGCGCTTTTTGAATGAAATAAACAAAGCGAAGAAAACCCTGGTGAAAGAGACAACAAATTTCAAATGCAATTTTAAAGAGTGTGAAATTTTGCGGAAGTTAAAGAAACTTATTTTTTAAATTTACCTTTCATTGACGATTTTATTTTTGTTTTATTTTTAAAATTTTTTAAAAGACTTTTTTTTATTAGTCAATATTAGTGTCCAGGCTTGTAGCAACCAGAGGAAGGGGCACTTGCATTTTTTTTTTAAACATTTCTTTGTGAAGGGCACAAAAAAAAATTTTTAAAAATGGAAAAAAAATACATTTCTTTTAAGACCAATTTTACAATGCTAATTTGCATCGTTTTCTCAAAACCAGTGTATTTTGCAAAATTTTCCTGCCCTCATGGTAGCTCCACAGTCACACAGGTAGACACACAACATTGCCTCCCTCCAAAACAAAAACCCATATCTTTGTTCACAGTTTTGAAAGTTTGGCGACACCGCCCATTCGTACTTGTTTGGGTTTTGCTCAAGACATATTGTAACTATTAAAGTGTTATCGCAAGTCTGTAAGTATTTTGTAGGACGTAAAATGAAATATGGCGTATTTTAAAGATAATAATTGTAAATACGTTTAAGTATAAAATAATATAAATTGGAGAATATATTTTTCTTCTACAATGTCAAAAACTACACAGTTGGGCTGATATTTGGTCAATGATTGGCAACATTTCAAGAATATGCTTGTTCCCAACCAAGTTTTGTTTAAAAGATTTACTAAGAAAAATAGCGCTGCTTTCTTATATAAATCATATCGATAAATAATAGTTAGTAAAAAGTGACAAATTTTGACTCAGTGACTAATTTTTTATACAAAACAATCATGTTTACGGACTTTCTTTTTTGGCGATTAAATTTTTTACCAAATTTCTTTCTTTCTTTTTTTTAGCGTATTAAGGAACCAAAATGCTTTAACTTAAGACAAACGTTGGGGGTGATTTTTCAGTTCAATTGAAATTGTGATATAAAAATTAGAATTTGTTAAATACCTTTCCATTATGTTTCAAAAGTCAGCTAATGTTTTTTAAAAATTAGTCGGTATAAGTGACACACATCTGTGCAGTTAGCATGATTCGGCAAAAAAAGCGATTATGATCCACGAACAATTTCAGTCTCATTTCCTTCAAAAAATAGACACATTAAACCTCGGAGAAGATTGAAACGTTCTTATTAAAAAATGGTGTTTTGAAGCAAGCTTGTTTATAGAATTTGGGTACACTTGTTGTTTATAAATCATAATAACTATTAGCATTCGTTTACATTAAAACGGTCCATACTTTTGCGTGACTGTGGCTAATAAAACTAACCAGTGGGCACTTCATCGTCCAATCAACGTTGGGTAAACGTCGTTTTCCCGCTGGGTACATTTAATTTTATTTTTGTCGAGATTATTTTAATTACGCTAATTAGGTAGGATTTTGGATAAATTCCACTACAATCTGTGGTGAAACAATAGATATGACAGGGACAGAGAAATAAATTTTTTCACACCAAGTTTTAATGACATTTGTTTCCATAGTGAGGCTCACAACGAATGATTTACGAGTAAGATTAGGATTGTTTCACTGCACTTCGCGTGTGGTACCGTCCAAACATTTACAGTCTCGTTCTGTCTCCGCATGAAGCATACACTTAGTTAGGTTAGTCCATCTTACACAACCAGTTTTGACATGCCTTATCAGTGCCGTAACCGCCGGGGGGGACAGGGGGGGACAGACCCCCCCCCAATAATTTTCCTACTAAAAGAAAAAAGAAAGAGAGAGAGAGAAAGAGAGAAAGAAAGAGAGAGAGAAAGAAAGAAAGATTTAGTGTCATTTCTCCAAAAGTTAGATAACCCAAGAAAACTACTTTTGTTTGAAGTTATAATAGTGAAAAAACTGTCAGTTATGCCTGCTACAAATGATGTTAGCGAACGATGTTTTTCAGCTTTAAACCGCATAAAAACTTACCTTCGAGCTACAACCACTGATGCACGGATGAATAATCTGATGGTATTACATATTCACAAATCATACACTGATAATATGAAGTAGCAAACAAATTTATTAAAAAGAGAGAAAGTCGTTAAGGAATATTCGGATCCTTCCCATCGATCATTATTATAAAAATCACTGAATGTTTTTTAAGGGGGCTGGCAGCACATTTAAAAAAGTCCAAATGCGATGTAAATTTTCTAAAAAGTGCCAGCACCCTTAAAATTTCTAGTGTTCTTATCATTTTTTACATTATTGTAGTCGTGTGATGTAAATATGTATCTCTTTCTACCTTTGGGTTTCTAATGGAAATTTTTATCTAAATTTTGATGCCAATTAAACAATGCAGTTTTTCGAAACATTTATCGTGATTTTTAATGAGGTCGTTTAATGAGGTCGTTCTAAAGGAATTGAAACAGCGTGCGTTTCCAATTTAAGCGCTTATAGTACATTCGAAAGTAAACTGATTAAGACCAGTTCGGATCAACCCAGAAGCATACTTAGAAAAAGGCAAACAAAAAATCATTTCGTGGCAGCCAGAAAATAAATTTTAAGCCAGAGAAACTTCTTTGAACTTAAGAAATATCTATAATGACCAACAACAATATTTTTTTCCATGTTTTGAGTCTCTTTTCCACAACATACTAAGAGCTTCGAACGATGAAGTTTGTTATGATGAGATGGCGCCAAATGTAAATAAATATACAGACCGGAAACATTCAACAACAAATCAAACGCGCAATATGGTGGCTTCATCTTTATTCAAGAATCTTAACATTCTTTAATTTTACTTACAGAGTAGATATATTTTGTCACAGGTTGTTTAATATTTTTGCTATTTTGATCTTCTTTTTTTTTATTCTGTTTCTTGATTTTGTTTCATTATTTTGTGCGTATTGACCTGCTGTGACCATCACAATAAGTACTAGTTATCGCACAGTGCATATCGGCAATATTTTTTGAGTGTTTTTATGTTCTTGTTACATATTTCACGAGCCTTTAGGCGAGTGAAATATACGAGAACATAAAAAACGAAAAAAATATCAGCCGATATTTTTCGAGAGCATGTGCGATAACTTGTTTATCATATACTCGGTCTTATATCATGTTAATTTCACATAGTCGGTTGCACACTGCTTAATTATGTTCACGATATTAACAAGCATTGTTATGGGGGCCAATAAAATCACTGCAAGGTAATTTATTTCATTTATATTTATGAACTTATAAATTATTTGAATTTATGAAGTCACGTGCGATTTAGATCATTATAACAAATTATGTTCATGTCACGCTTGAAAGAATTTGAATGGAAAAAAAAACTATGAATTTTTAAAAGAATAAATTATCATTGTGAAGCCAAATAACACAGAACTCCATCGTCGTGCTATTATATTATTCTTTCGAGTTGACTGATATAATTCAATTGTTTTTCATACCCGGTGGAGAGCGCGTGCTCTATGATTAATGACTATTTAATGACTGTTGCAACAAAAATAAATTTTCGAATCATAAAATGTATATTTGTGAAAATAAATTCACCGACAAGTTTTCGTTTTTAAGAACATAATAGGCTTTTCCTACGAATTTTCAACCAATCAAGGAAAAAATATAAGCTTTTTGCACGCTAAATCAGCCAATCAAAGGAAGAATATAAGCTTTTTGCACTCTGTATAAGTAAAAATTGCACTCGTTTCTAGGTTGAAAAACAAAATACAGCATATATTTCGTGCAGATTAGCCAATCAAGTTGCGAGAAAAACTCAAAGTATATGATAAGGATAAATATATTCCATTGTTTTTAATTTAGACACCCGTTTGGCAACCGTGCCGTGCGCAGTTCGCCTCTCCTTTAATTTGTACCATACATCAGCCCTTGACCCTTTCATTTCCGGTGTTTTCTTATAGGCCCACACGGGCTTTATAGGGGGCGGAGCGCCCTGCGACGCTTTTATGTAGAAAGCAGATAAAAGGACAAGGGTGCAATTCCCAAAGAAAAAAAAGAAACGCGTGAAAAGAAATGTTAGGATTTTTTTGAAAATATTTAAAAATATTTGGACATGGAAGGTGTTACCTTTTGTGCTACATTGGTGATCGTCTCTCTTGTATAGCATCGTTATAAGGAACTTAACAAGTTGTGTAATTCCAAGAGTTTCTCATCTTTCACCGCAATTAATTTTGTTTTTCAGGAAAATCATAATTTTTTGCAAAAGTCATGTGGATTTAAAAAAGGAAAAAAGCATTTTATTATTTTCATTATTTTATTGCCATTGGAATTTATTTCCACCAGCAACTTCGTATTCAAAACATTTCACCTTTCATCGTGAGATTCACGTACTCTAACATATAGCATCAGAAACTATGAAGATATAGTGACATGTTTTGATGGCGAAGCTGCTTTCATGTGCGATCATGTGCAGGAAAGCAAAGACATTTTAACTAAATGGTTATGAGAGACGGAAACATGTGTAGCATCAATCCAAGACTTTCTTGCCTTTTAAATTTGTTAAAAAATTAAGATAGCTAGGGGATATGAAAAAGACCTTAAAAAATTAAGATAGCTAGGGGATGAGAAAAAAAAATTAAAAATTTAGATTTAGATTTTACAAAAAGGAGATTTTGTATGTTAACACATTTTCTAATAGAAGTGCATAAACAGTGCATCATATATTTACGACATGACTGATAAAAAAAACGTAAATTTGATGTCTTATCAGCATCAGCACAATGTCCATATGATATTGTTAACCTAAAGAAACAGAAAAATATACTTAACCACATGCTTCAAGACTTTTACACGACTGTCTAAAACAAATGAAGCATCTATTGTTGAAAGCTCAGCTGTAAAATGGTAAACCTAACTTCTTGGGGTTTCTGTAGGACTTTAACACTACTGTGAAGTCATTTTAGGTGTAGAAAAGCTATGAAGAAGACACTGTTACCTAACAATTCTGCAATAATTATAAAGATCTTACCTATGTTCACATCATTCGTTTTTCACACCTCGCTCCAGTAAATGGTGGAATGCAATCACATTTGAAACTGAACGGAGCAGTCATCGTGCACTTGCCACATCCATTACAATAGTGACTGGGAAAGTTGCAACTCAACTGTGGTGCAGCTGAAATGATATAGATGTGAAGATATTAGGTGTGAAAAAGGCATAATAAGAAATAAACAGATGAATGATTAAACGATAAGCGTAAAATAATGCGCTGAAAAGGCAAGAATAATCACAACATCCTTGAAAATCCGGTCCTTGTAGCCGCCTAGATTGGCTGGATTGTTAATGAACACAATTACATAGCTCCATCAGCAAGGAAAAACACCTACTTTTCATGTAAATAAATTCCAAATAAAATTGAAAAAAAAAGATCCAAAACTAAGAACAAAATAGTAGTGTTTGTATCTTTTAAAGAACAAAATAAAAGTGTTTGTATCTTTTAAAGAACAAAATAGTAGTGTTTGTATCTTTTAAAGAACAAAATAAAAGTGTTTGTATCTTTTAAAGAACAAAATAGTAGTGTTTGTATCTTTTAAAGAACAAAATAGTAGTGTTTGTATCTTTTAAAGAACAAAATAGTAGTGTTTGTATCTTTTAAAGAACAAAATAGTAGTGTTTGTATCTTTTAAAGAACAAAATAAAAATAAATCAGGCTAAAAAAAACTCGAAAAAGGGACTTCCAGCTTTAGATCAGATTTTACTCGTACTTATAAAAAAGCATGTATTGGAAAGCAACATGGCGTTGTTCTGGTTGATCTTGCCTTGTAGTGACATGTCATTTGGATCAGATGAAATGGAAATATTTCAACAAAACCACACATGGCAAAAGTGTACTTACGTTTTGCACAGACATAATTCATGCAGTTGCTACATGGAACATCAATTTCTGTGAAAGCATCCGGACGACCTCTCTGCAAGTCACAATTTCTGCTTCGATCAATAGTTGGACGTCCGGGTGCCCACCTTGAGTAATTACTCTTAGACGGGTTTTCTAGTATTCTCACCCACTTTCCTTCTTCTGCCTGATCACCTTTAGCTATTTGGATAGGGCGTTGGCTGGATATATATGAAACAATGTAGTTATCTCTTGTATGTTCTGGACAGGCAACAAATGCTCCTTCATCTCTACAACGTTGGCCAGCGGTGTTACTATTTGCGCAATTCTCTTTATAACCAAAACACATCGAGAAAGATTTACTATACTTAACAGCACGATATCCATCCGAGCATCGATCTGAAGTATAAGTTATGACACGCTAAATACCAATCAAACCACAGCGTTTTTTTATTATTCCAAATTTGATTCATTCTTTAAACAACTATGTAGAATTAAAAATATTTGTCTCTATCATACCTGGCAAAACGATGACAGAAACATCTACGCCATCAAAAATAAAACCGTTAAAGACAGACTTTTGGCAAACTTTCAAATGTGTTCCATTCATTCCCTACAAAAAAAAAAACAATATTCAGGATTTAGTATCTATTTTAGCAAGCTTTGAATTGATGATCCAGGAATTTAACATCTTTAACGGCATCAGTAGTACCAATTATTTGCAAATATATTTAACTAATGTTCTACCTCTATCCACGCGCTGTAGTCTGTGTTTTTCGAGATTCTCATATGTGGTCTCCATCCAGTGAGGTTCGCTCTCCACATATGGGGCATCATCCAACTATCCATAACTTTTTTGTTGTTGTCGCCCATCATCGGCATACCTGGGAAAACGAGGATAAAATATATACCCACAATGAAGTACCGTGCTGGATTAAAAGAAGGCAGGGAAAAAATAGCCAATATGAAGACTTATTTTTAGGGGTCAAAGATCATTTAAATGGGTGTTAGAATAACATGATAACAAAACATCTGAAAGCTCGGGGGGGGGGGGGGTATTTCCAAAGGTAAAATAATTAATTTTGCAGCTTGGTTTTTACTTAAAGAGCTTGAACTGGACCTTCAAAAATTAATTCAGATGAATAGGTGACGTGACGCTTTTTATAGTCAAATTCGGTATATACTTGAATAAAAGCTTATATCTTACAAACTAAACGCCAATTTATAGCCTCAAAAAAGACATGAATAAGTCTTCTTCGTTAAACTAGGTTTTGTTGGAACTTAATTTACATTATTTTTTTTACTTACATTTTGTATATTTTCTTTTTTTTTCGTTTTACACAATGATGGTGTATGTACAACTCAACTATTCGAAACCCAACATAGAAACCAACCTACCTTTCATAGCATCTTGTTGGTAACTCATGTATTTCTTCATGGAGTCTTTCGCCTTATTTGATGCTATTTTATGCATCAAGGACACCAAAACAGTAGCGTTGCCTACTAGAGTGAAGTTCTTCGGAAGGTATGGTCTTGTCTCACAGAAAGCGTAATTATTGTACATTGGAGCCATTCGTTTCGGTCGGAACTTAACCATATGACTTTTTCCAACTCCAGGTATCGTAGAACTGTTGAATAATGTCCAGTGCTATATAACATTTAGAAATGTAACACGTTCATATTCGTTCGCATTTCCTTAAACAGTTAGATATTTCGAAAATTCAATTCTTTTCTTAGCTAACTACTATGCAAATTAGCAAATGGCAGTCTAGTTTATACAGATATCAATATGAACTAAGTATAAAAACTGACAAGAAAGAACATGTAATCGGAGCTTAGAAAACGATGGCTTGGCTTCAACGAAAAGTGTGTAGAAATAAAGGTCTACAGTCCCTTCAATGTAATGTCTTGGGTATCCACAGGTAAAAATTAACCACTTAACTTTTCTTCCAAGCGGAAAAAGTAATTAAAGTTTGGGGTGGCATGTATCTAAATAACATCTCGTTTCCCTATCAATATGACTGACTTACCACGTGGATTCCTTTATGTGTACCATCAAAGTTTTGCATCTCTCGTAAACAAATATACGATTCCTTTGTGTTGTTGTCGTACTCCATCCAAACATTGATAGCATCTTTGATGGAATCCGATATCGGTGATCTGTCGGTGTGTTCAACCGTCATCATTAGCGTCGAGTTGCCAAGTCTCATCTGAAATATTGGTGACATGTTATTTAGTATTAAGTTTAGTTCTTTTTAATGCCAAAGGGAATTCATCCAATGATAGGTTTATCATCGAAAAGTTTGATGTGCTTGAGAAAATTTAACTTAAACACTACGCTGATTTAGCATAATATAACAGAAGAATCATACCCCACTGGTCAAGTTCAATTTTTCAACGCCATAACCCATCATGATTCGTCTAAACCATTCATGGTGATGTTGACCATAGATATTAGCCATCAAGAGAGAATCGTATCGCCATTTGTCTTCCTTCGCTTTGTCGTTGTTTGCAAGGTTAGCAGATGGACATTTTGGTGGCATCCATGGCATTGGTTTTCTCATTGGTTTTCTTTCATGCAACGGGACGCAGTGTGTTCCTGACCGCCATTCCCCAACTTCAATACGTTGTGATTTCACCTGAAAATGAATCAAGAGTAATAAATTTATTTGAGCATAAGTTTGCGTGATTTGAGAAGAGAGTTATAATGGATCAATTTGATTAAATCTTGTTTTGATGTTCGTATATTCTGGTACACACTGCCAGTGCTTTTATGTGGTAAACTTTAAAGAGTCAAATTATACTTCAAACAAATTGTGCGATTGATTGAAAAGAAGGAATTTTAGTTTCAATGGAACCAAAGTCTGCAAAAAAATAGTATTTTAGAAGTCAATAAGTAATTTCTCAAGAAAGTTGATATTATAAAAACCATTGTTTTTAAATTGATTTAAAATAATATCCAAAAATAAATTGGCCTACATTGTCCATTTTTCCTTGATACGCAAACCAGTTGATATGAGGTGGCATGACCAAGTTTCTACGTCCGGCTTCCATTACGCATGCTCTGAAAGCCTGTAGGCTTGACATCTTCAATCCATGATGAGGTAGCATCGTGTACATTTGCCATACGACCGATACTGTTCATCCAATTGACTGTTATCTGCACGCTTATGTTGGCATGCGGATACCACACGTTGTTTCTTGTTGAGACGTTTTTGCAGTAGAGTCCTCCGCATTCACCTACTGCTTCCAATTGAACGCGACCGTGATCGTAAGTCATCACTAAGAATTTACATCAAAATCATTAAATGCGCTATATATATAATCTAGCCTACACAGTATACAAAAAAAATGTTTGAGAAAAGGCGGGAAGTTTCAGATTTCGTCCCACAAGTACTATGTAAGTCATTTCTTTACGTTCACACAAATGTACATTTTGTCAGTGTCCGCAACGGCTTAGGATCTAGGTTATTCGGTTAGATCCAAACTCACAGAATGTGTTTAATTTTGCTGACTTCAGCATGGGCATTTTCTCAATTTCAGGGCCCAGACGTGGATTATTCTGCATAGTGAATGTGCAAGGAATTGCGACTAGCGCCATTTAAACGCTACTTATCTAACCTACGAATCGAAAAAAATAGCACTTCCGCAGCCTATAAGCAAGTTGATGCTGTTTGTCAACTTTGTACAATTACAAAAAAGTGCTATTGTCTCAATATTTTCGTAATGAGTGTAACATTTTGTTTTCTTATGTTTTTTATACCTTTAATAAAAGCCTTGATAATCTTTCAATTATATTTTTGTGGATGCTGTAAACATCTTGCAACCTTTCTACGCCACCTTCAATCGCCGGTAATAGTGTAAAAAGATAAGGTGTTGGCTGCTCCATTGTTCATGAACTTTTCAAACGTTTTATCCTGACTGAGCGTTTGAAAAAAAAAAAGCCCCATGGCGAGGAGTTAAAATTATACTTACTCTCGCAAGGTCCATCATGGCATACATGAACTTATCACCGCCCTCACAAGCCTCCTTCTCAAGTTTACACTTGTTTATCATATGTTTCATGTTGGTACCACAAACCTTGCTTCCGCCTTCTGGGCACATCTTCCAACATCCGCATTTAACAGTATTGTATGTTGGGTGTACACAATGTTTTGTTCATTGGGCAGGTTAAGTCGAGCATTTGTCTCTTACTGTAAATAAAAAATTAGTAAGTTAAAAATATATATTTTTCAAACAATAAATATTTGATACTACCTTGTTCAAATGAACATTTGTTATAAAAAAATTGTACGCACCTCCATAGACTATGTATTGTACTTTCACTTCAGTCTTTCTTTGTCCCCTGATACCCGACGTTGATCGCCATAGCAGACCACCATAGTATCGTTTTTCCAGTACTAAATTAAATAATTGCTTTATATTACAAAGCATATAATATTAAAAAGTTAACAGATTTCAAAATGCACGGATAGAATCTCAATCGCGTTGTTATACTCAAAATGGCTTCTGTTCTTTATATGGTTACTTACGATATCCAAGCAACAGTTGGTGACTCACACACAGCAAGACTTTGTTCGACAGGTTGTAACATGACAGCCGGACAGGGGTAGTAGCCTTGTGGTAAGGTGACATTCTAAAACAGAAAAGTGATTTTTCATTGAAGGGTGGGTAAGCTTTATCAGGCCTGTAGCAACCAGGGGTTAAAGCAGAGGGAGAAATTGCACCATAGGACTCCTATGGTTGACACTACTATTGCACCATAGCACTCCTATGGTTGACACTACTATTGCACCCTCAACCGGCTCCTGAAACGATATCGTTTCTTTCATGTCTGTTCATAGGTTTTAAGAGGGTTTTGCTCAAAAGTTAAGAGCATGGAAGCTGTCACTGTGAAGTGTGTTTCTTGTAAGAAAAGTTTATATTTTTGAAATGTTTCAAATGAATTTATGTACTAAGTAAGAAAAGTTATGGATTATTTTTCCTAACAAATATTCTTAACAAAAGTCAACAACTTACACGGCAGTAGAAGCGATTCAATTGGTTATGATCGGCAGGAACTACTTCGCCTGCTGGGAAAACTACTTCTCCTACCGCTGACCCATTATCTTCACTCGGTAAATTAGTTGTTGCATACCAGTGCTGAAAAAAATAATTGTCATAATTACTCATTGCATTATTATTATAATTAAGTTACCATGGCAATGAGTAATATTTTTAAGGAGTCATGATAAAAAATAACTAAGGTGTGGCCGACAATCATGTTATTTCAGCACGAAAGTACAACCTTTATGCTATTAGCTGATCTCTTTTCATTTCTTTGTCTCAATGATAATACCCGTATTGTGTTCAAAATTGTCGCCGAATCACCACTTTGTGCTAACATTGCACGAAATAGCGATAAGCGGGATATTTACGACATGTGATAATCTGAGGACCGAAATATATATGACGGGCAAACCCGTGGATTTATCTACGGTCTAAGAACTGGTTGGTATTAAAATACGAAATGGTTGCCAAAATTCAATCAAAGATTTTTTCCCATGTTTCCTGTATTATCATAAAAACTTCAGTGTCTAACAGGGCAAGATAACGAAAGGACGAACCACAGGGCGTAGTGGTAAAGCTAGGCTTAAAACTTAATGTTGTAACAAATAATTTCATTTGTTTATTTAATCATCTCACCTGTGGCTTATTTCCTTTTCCTCAGAATTTTTAATGCAGAAAATTTTCTGACCACAAATATTGCTTGTTATGCATGATTACTGAGGAAATATTATACGTACCAGATCGAATTGATCATGATATCCAATCCAGTTATGAAACTCACTCAAGCAAATCTCATTACCAGTTGATGTCATACCTTTCACCCAGACCGCCATGGCGTTATGCATGGCGTTCATACCGAAGTTTGACTTGATAGTTAGCTTGATGTAGGGCGTTCTTATGAAGGCCTGTAATGAAAGAAAGAGATTTTAGGTGTTTATGGGAGATACATGCGGACAAAAAAATTGTATACTGGAACTTTATCATCTTGAAGGTAAAAAAAATCATTTACTGAAGTTAAGAAGCAACCTGGGAACAAAGCTGGGAAAGCGGAGATACCTTTCTGCAAAAATGAAAATGAAATTATATTTATTTTGGTTATAACGTTAACAGCTTACCATTGGGTAATTCTGATGGAAGCAATATTTCCCAGTAGTCATTGCTCTGTTAATTGTATTCCAAGCGATCACACCGGATTGTTCTGTGTTACTTTGAGTGTGGTTGTACACGGCTAGCCATCTGAGCTTGCCTCCGCTCAACGACATTCCTCTTCCACCCACCGTTGTTGCACATCCTCTAACACGCCATGGTGAAACGTGCTCTAACCATGTCGTCACTGGTTTCCATGCAGCTTTCATAGCCTTTTTGCCGTTGTATTGAAATTCAAGTGTGACCACAGATGGAGCAATGTTGGCCATGCTTGAATAGAAAGAAAACAGATGGTAATAATGAACGATGGTTCAGAAAATAAGCAGTCAGGTTATGAACAATAATTGTTCCGTTTCAAGAGGTCAATTTGGTTGGGCTTAACAAAATCGTAATATAATTGTAACCTTGGGTTAACCTTGTTCTTAGGGTCGTTTAGGCTGAGATAACGAAAGCGATAAATAATTTAAAAACGTTCTGTAAATCACTATTAAAATAGAAATTGACTTTAATTGTAACTCTTACTGGAGAATGTCTGTCTTTAAAGTTAAACTTAGCATACGCAGGACCGGTTTCTCATTCTTGTTACCAGAGTTCTTTGAGAGAATACTTTATATTTTTACCAAACACAAGCATTAAATTTCTCCACCGAGCCTGGGATAAGTTCTCTTACAAATTAAGCAGTAGGGACTGTCTCAACATGAACAGAAAGGGCGAAAAAAACATGAGAAACATTTAGAAAAAGACTATTTCTGATTTTCAGACTTGTTTCTGTTTAGGAAAATATTCCTTGTTCGACAGTTGACTTATCCTCCTTTGTGTTCTCCTCCCTCTTTTGTAGCGTTCTCTTCCTGAGTGTGTCAACACTTGGAATATACATTTCGTTAATATTTCAACTAAAAAATACCTGAAACGGTTTTTGATCCAAATATTGACGCAGTGAGATGGTTTTTCGACTTCTTGTGGAAATTCTGCACATCCATGATCACGTGTCTGGATATGATGACTTCGCATTTCTAGGTATTCCTTAGGAGCTTTCCATTCCGGTTCCGGCATTTGCTTTGGGACAGGACTGGGTGGGTTGGGTGATGGCATATAATTGGCATCAACGGCTGTAACACAAAAATGAGTATTTAACATCACCTACCAACACCATCACTAGTATAAGCCTTATAAAAAACGACGAAATGAAGAGACAAGTAATTTTTTGCCTCATTTAGCCGTAACCCTTTAATAGTGTGTACACCGAAGGGTATAGTTATAACAAATTGCCAGATGAACTGTATGCCATATTGTAAAAGGTGCCTCCAATAAAAAAAGTACTAATTTAAAATCATTTAGGAATCGTTTCAGACTTCAAAAGTATGACAAATCTATTAGACCCCCAGGGAGGAGAGTCTTTCTTTTTTCTCTTCCACAACGTTTTAGGTATGCTTTGAGTTTTAGTCATTTCTAAATTTTAAGTAAAAACAACTTAAGTTTAAAAAAATTGTATATTTTATTCAGTTGAAAATGATTGATGTAAACAATCGAAACATATGCTGTAAATTTAAAAATGTTTGTTTTTACTTTAAAATTTATTGTTGGTTTTGTGCTTTTAAGATCATTTCTAAATAGATTCCATCTTGCAAGTTTTTTCGCCTTGTTTCTTAGAACATGTTTTTAACTGAGCGGTTGGGTAAATGTACCCACGCATTAGTTTGGACATAACCAATTCAGGTCAAAAATCACTGAAGCTCACATAAAAAGAAGTACGTATAAAAAAATCGACATTTCCAGAGCATTTTGTCTCTTTTTTGATTCGGACTGCCAGAGAAATATGTTTATCGACCTAGGACATTAATATGCATAACAATATATCAGAGTACGCTTAAGCTTGGTTCCCACTGGACGCGATAAGCGCTTTATTAGACCCTTACAACGTTCCCTGCCTAAAACGTCTTTATACCGCTTCCGACTGAACAAGCCTTAAAGTGCAAGATTTGGCTATAAGGACTTACCTGAAGTGTAACCCACAAGTAAACACAAAGTTAAGGACAGCTTGAGACAGCCACATGTTTGCTGTCGATGTACAGTCCTGCTTCTTTCAAGATTTAATGTTAACTGAATATTCTAAATCAGTTTTACCAGCATCTTATTGTCTAGGGATAAAAGCAAAGGTATTCCGACGGGGCGAGTGAATGCGCTTATCCACCAAGGCTATCAGCGAGAATAATACATTGTCAGGGGGTAGTTGTGTTGGTAATTACAACCTTTGTGTGGCTATTTATATCGGATTAACTGATAATCAGGGGTCAGAAAACATGATATGAGTCATTTGTTTTTAATGCTACCTCGCAGATGCGCTTAAACTTGCACTGAAACATAAAGCTATTTCGAAAAAAGGACTTTTTTAAGAACTTAACCAAAACTTATCCCGCGAACAATAAACGTCCTTGACAAAACTTAATTCTGCAGCTTATAAAAAGTTCAGGACATCGCGAAAGTTTAATAGCTGGCATCAATTGTAAGTTATCTTTCGTGAACACCCAGAAAGTGTTACCCCAAAGACCAAAGAAAAGTAAAATTAAACTGCATGAACACTAAAGACACAATAGTGAAAACGGATTCTCTTTCAGCAAAGCCATTTTGAAATATAAATCTTTAGCAAATTGTGAACTACGTGAATCAAGAAGAAGAAGGCGCTGAGCATGGCGGTTTTTGTTAGACAATAGTCGCCCTGCTTTCCGCTATACTTTTAAATTCTCACATGCAGAAGGCTTTTATGTGGTAACTTTAAAGAGCAAATTATACTTCAAACAAATTGTGCGATTGATTGAAAAGAAGGAATTTTAGTTTCAATGGAACCAAAGTCTGCAAAAAAATAGTATTTAGAAGTCATAAGTAATTCTCAAGAAAGTTGATATTATAAAAACCATTGTTTTTAAATTGATTTAAAATAATATCCAAAAATAAATTGGCCTACATTGTCCATTTTTCCTTGATACGCAAACCAGTTGATATGAGGGCATGACCAAGTTTCTACGTCCGGCTTCCATTACGCATGCTCTGAAGCCTGTAGGCTTGACATCTTCAATCCATGATGAGGTAGCATCGTGTACATTTGCCATACGACCGATACTGTTCATCCAATTGACTGTTATCTGCACGCTTATGTTGGCATGCGGATACCACACGTTGTTCTGTTGAGACGTTTTTGCAGTAGAGTCCTCCGCATTCACCTACTGCTTCCAATTGAACGCGACCGTGATCGTAAGTCATCACTAAGAATTTACATCAAAATCATTAAAATGCGCTATATATATAATCTAGCCTACAAGTATACAAAAAAATGTTTGAGAAAAGGCGGGAAGTTTCAGATTTCGTCCCACAAGTAACTATGTAAGTCATTTCTTTACGTTCACACAATGTACATTTGTCATGTCCGCAACGGGCTTAGGATCTTAGGTTATTCGGTTAGATCCAAACTACAGAATGTTTTAATTTTTGCTGACTTCAGCATGGCATTTTTCTCAAATTTCGGCCCAGACGTGGATTATTCTGCATAGTGAATGTGCAAGGAATTGCGACAGCGCCATTTAAACGCTACTTATCTAACTACGAATCGAAAAAAATAGCACTTCCGCAGCCTATAAGCAAGTTGATGCTGTTTGTCAACTTTGTACAATTACAAAAAAGTGCTATTGTCTCAATATTTTAATGAGTGTAACATTTTGTTTTTCTTATGTTTTTTATACCTTTAATAAAAGCCTTGATAATCTTTCAATTATATTTTTGTGGATGCTGTAAACATCTTGCACTTTTCTACGCCACCTTCAATCGCCGGTAATAGTGTAAAAAAGATAAGGTGTTGGCTGCTTCCATTGTTCATGAACCTTTTCAAACGTTTTATCCTGACTGAGCGTTTGAAAAAAAAAGCCCCATGGCGAGGAGTTAAAAATATATACTTACTCTCGCAAGGTCCATCATGGGCATACATGAACTTATCACCGCCCTCACAAGCCTCCTTCTCAAGTTTACACTTGTTATCATATGTCTTCATGTTGGTACCACAAACCTTGCTTCCGCCTTCTGGGCACATCTTCCAACATCCGCATTTAACAGTATTGTATGTTGGGTGTACACAATGTTTGTTCATTGGGCAGGTTAAGTCAGAGCATTTGTCTCTTACTGTAAATAAAAAAAATAGTAAGTTAAAAATATATATTTTTCAAACAATAAATATTTGATACTACTTGTTCCAAATGAACATTTGTTCATAAAAAATTGTACGCACCTCCATAGACTAGTATTGTACTTTCACTTCAGTCTTTCTTTGTCCCCTGATACCACGTTGATCGCCATAGCAGACCACCATAGTATCGTTTTTCCAGTACTAAAATTAAAATAATTGCTTTATATTACAAAGCATATAATATTAAAAAGTAACAGATTTCAAAATGACGGATAGGAATCTCAATCGCGTTGTATACTCAAAATGGCTTCTGTTTCTTTATATGGTTACTTACCGATATCAAGCAACAGTGGTGACTCACACACAGCAAGACTTTGTTCGACAGGTTGTAACATACAGCCGGACAGGGGTAGTAGCCTTGTGGTAAGGTGACATTCTAAAACAGAAAAGTGATTTTTCATTGAAGGGTGGGTAAGCTTTATCAGGCCTGTAGCAACCAGGGTTAAACAGAGGGAGAAATTGCACCATAGGACTCCTATGGTTGAAACTACTATTGCACCATAGCACTCCTATGGTTGACACTACTATTGACCCTCAACCGGCTCCTGAAACGATATCGTTTCTTTCATGTCTGTTCATAGGTTTAAAGAGTGTTTTGCTCAAAAGTTAAGAGCATGGAAGCTGTCACTGTGAAGTGTGTTCCTTGTAAGAAAAGTTTATATTTTTGAAATGTTTCAAATGAATTTATGTACTAAGTAAGAAAAGTTATGGATTATTTTTCCTAACAAATTATCTTAACAAATCAACAACTTACACGGCAGTAGAAGCGATTCAATTGGTTATGATCGGCAGGAACTACTTCGCCTGCTGGGAAAACTACTTCTCCTACCGCTGACCCATTATCTTCACTCGGTAAATTAGTTGTTGCATACCAGTGCTGAAAAAAAATAATTGTCATAATTAC